>CM076257.1:11723262-11735762 GCA_038380765.1 Odontothrips loti | reverse complement strand
CACACCGCCTGCCAGCGCCGGGGTAGGCTAGCCCGCACGGCACGTGTGCATGCAAGCGGCCGGGGCTGCCTACCCAGCAGGCGCGCTCCCGTAACACTGACTCGGAGCACCGTACCGTGCCGGCCGAGGCTGCCTACCCAGCAGGCGCGCTCCCGTAACACTGACTCGGAGCACCGTACCGTGCCGGCCGAGGCTGCCTACCCAGCAGGCGCGCTCCCGTAACACTGACTCGGAGCACCGTACCGTGCCGGCCGAGGCTGCCTACCCAGCAGGCGCGCTCCCGTAACACTGACTCGGAGCACCGTACCGTGCCGGCCGAGGCGTGCCCAGTGCACAGTGCCCAGCGCCACAGCCGGCCAGGCCCGCCGGAAGCGGGTCCTTCTGGTGTCTCTCAGAGCGGATGTCCGACTTGTGCTTGTGCAGCACCCGGCCCATGCAGCGTGAGAGAGAGAGAGAGAGAGAGAGAGAGAGAGAGAGAGAGAGAGAGAGAGAGAGAGGAGGGAGCGGGCCAAGAGCCAGGCTCTTTCCCTTAACTCCCCCCTCCGCTAACAAGACGAGAGGCACGCCCAATAACACAGACCGCAGTGTGGGTGTGTGCGTGCACGTATGCGTGCTCGTGTGTCCGGGCGCTTTTACTCGACCACCCCTTTGGCTGTGGAGCCAGGTCCGTCGGCGCGACAGGCTCGGTGAACCGTACCGGTAAGCCGCACCCGGACAGGAGTACCGCACACGGTCACGGATGCCTCTGGATTACCAGCCAAGGCTGCCGGCGTCGTGGTAGCGCTGGTGCCAACAGAAACAGGTCCTGGCGTCGCAGATGGAGTCACTGTATGGGTTGGGGCTCGGTGAGCACACGCACATGAGTGGTAAAGTGCGGGCCGTAGCCGCCAACACCGCAAAGGTGACGGAGCCCGGAGCCCGCAACCGTGGCCAGAGGCGTCACGTCACGCAGGAGTGCCGCCCGACCGGACCCGACCGGACCCGACCGGACCCGACCGGACCCTCGGGAGTCAGCCGGATGCGGCCGGGCGTGACATCCCATCCTATCCCGGCCGCGCGCCACACCGAGGTACGGATCGCGGAGTACGGACCAGGGAGGGCCACGCGCCACACCCACAACTTGTTTTCATTTTTCATTCACAGATTTTTACACGATTTCAACACGTTTTGGTAGAAGACGACTTCAAGGGGTACCTCACCAAAATAAAATTAAAAACCTAACCTTACGCTTGTAAAAAGCCAGGCAAAGTGACTGCCTTAAAAAAAATCTACGTGCACCCTTACAAAACAAGAAGAGATTGCATGTCAATGCTAAGCCTTCTAACAGTCATGTTTTTTTTTTTTTTTTTTTTTTTACTCCTTGCGCATCGCGAGTTCTAGCGCCCCTCCTCCGAAAATATAGGCCGACCGCATCGGAAACGAGCACACCGACGTGATTGACGCGGGCAGAGGCGCCGTCTCACGCAGCCTAGGAGACCCGCCGACGCCCCACCGACGCCCCGAAAACAGCCGGCCCGACCACCGACCCGGCCACGCCCCGCCACGCCCCGCCACGCCCCGCCACGCCCCGCCACGCCACGCCCCGCCACGCCCACCTCAGCTCGCGATGCACCGTCTGCTCCGTCTGCCCCGCAGCGCCGCCAAAACAATCGCGTGCCAAGCGCTCCTCCCTTCTCTCTCTATTTCTCTGTCTCTCTCTCTCTCTCTCTCTCTCTCTCTCTCTCTCTCTCTCTCTCTCTCTCTCTCTCTCTCTCTCTCTCTCTCTCTCTGTCCCACTGCCGTCCCCAGGTCAGGTCCCGTCTGCCATCGCCTCGACGGACTCAACGACTCGACTCGGGACTTGTCTCGCCAAATCGGCAACATCCTTGGGAGGTCCTCACTGCAGCACAGTGCAGCTCGGAGAGAGAGAGAGAGAGAGAGAGAGAGAGAGAGAGCGCGAGCAGAGTGAGGACGTTTGTCAGAGAGACAGAGAGGGAGAGAGGACCGCCGATTATCCACTTGGCAGGATAACGGGACAGCGTCTCCACGCGTATCGCTCCGCACGGACATTGTGAATCAGTCGGCGTAAACACACAAACACACACACGCGCGCGCGCGCTGGCGGGACCCGCAAATGCAGAGTGAACAGAACCATTTGCCGGCCAAAACCCTTCACAACTTCAGCTCCTCCCACACGAGGTCAAGGGCACGTCAAGGACATGGCGCGCGGGGGGACTCGGCCGTGGTATCCACTTGGAGACAAACGGGGCCCTCATAGTGTGTGCTGGTGTCCAGATTAACGGTGGATGCCGTTCTCACGGTCCGGAGCGGCGGCGGCGGGCGACGTCACACAAACACCCTCTCTCTCTCTCTCTCTCTCTCTCTCTCTCTCTCTCTCTCTCTCTCTCTCTCACACACACACACACACACAGACAAACGTACCGAACATCCAGCCGATCGGACGACGACGACGTGTACTTACTCGAGTGGGACGTGCGCGTATGTTAGCGTGGTGTGTGTGTAAGAGAGAGAGAGAGAGAGAGAGAGAGAGAGAGAGAGAGAGAGAGAGAGAGAGAGAGAGAGAGAGAGAGAGAGAGAGAGAGAGAGAGAGAGAGAGAGAGAGAGAGAGAGAGAGAGAGAGAGAGAGAGAGAGAGAGAGAGAGAGAGAGAGAGAGAGAGAGAGAGAGAGAGAGAGAGAGAGAGAGAGAGAGAGAGAGAGAGAGAGAGAGAGAGAGAGAGAGAGAGAGAGTGTGTGTGAGGGTGAGTGTGTGAGAGACAGAGTGAGTACGTGCGTTTGCCCCACTCCACTCCACCCGCATCAGGTTTTAAGTCGGGCCGCGACAATGCACCATCAATCCAGGCGCTGTCAGAAAGTGGAGCCGGCCGGGCCGGGGGGAGGCACGGGGGAGGCACGGGGAGACGGGGGAGGCACGGGGGAGGCCCGGAGACCCCGCGTGGGGCTCCTTGTCGGACTGGGGGCCGCCGCGGTGACCACAGAGGACGGGACAAGTACAGTCCGAGGAGCGGCGCGGCGGGGCCGGGCCGGGGAGCGCCGTGCGGGGTAGGCCAGCCCGCCCGGCAGCAGTGCTCTGCGGGGCTGCCTACCTCCGATCCGCAGGCGCTCCGCGGCAAGGCGGCAAGTCCTGGAGTCTCCGGACCACCTCTCTCTCTCTCTCTCTCTCTCTCTCTCTCTCTCTCTCTCTCTCTCTCTCTCTCTCTCTCTCTCTCTCTCTCTCTCTCTCTCTCTCTCTCTCTCTCTCTCTCTCTCTCTCTCTCTCTCTCTCTCCCAACCGGCTTGGCGGGTTTGGGAACATGCACGCCACACCATCATTTGCATGTCACACAGCTGCGGCGGCGACACAAAACGCCACAGCCGAAATGTCATAATACTGCGGACGGGATCCTGCGGGACGTGGGCGTGCCGCTGTAATTCTCATACACTGCAGCGGCGTTATAACAAGCGACGCCAGCGCCCCCTTCTGGCCGAGGGGAACTAGAGCAGCTATGCGGGACGCAGCGCGCACGCACACACGCACGCACGCACGCGGGGGACGTTTAGGAGCCGGGCCAAGAGATGGATCTTGGCCCCACTCGGCTCGCTCCTCCGATGCTAAAGATGATCGCAGCGAAGTGATATTTATAGAGCGCGGTGTGGTCTCAGTGGCTTAAGGGCTGTCTAGTGCTTGGCTGGTCTCAGTGGCTTAAGGGCCGTCTAGTGCTTGGCCGTCTAGTGCTTGGCTGGTCTCAGTGGCCTAGGGGCCGTCTAGTGCTTGGCTGTGCAGGGAAGTCACACAGGGCCTATATGTCAGCCCACGGCGCTGGCCAACACCTTGTCGTCCAGCTTTTGAATGGAAACGCTACATCCAAACCGCTATGACGCGTTTGCCGCCGGGCCACCCGCCTCGCCACACCTTGGCGAAAAGTTTTAATTGCTGGGGATCGGTTCGCACGTGACCTTTTGATAAGGCCGCAAGGTCGTCTGGGTGTCGTTATCAGCGCAGGAGAGGGTCACCGGACCAGCCGCGTAATTTTAATGCAGGGATAATCTCTCCTTCCCCACTTCGCCCACTCTCGCTCTCTCTCTCGCTCACTTGATGTCCATGCGCACTCATTTTCTGTCTCGCTCTCTCTCTCCGCGCCAATCCGACAGTGTCACGAAGCGCGCGCGAAAAGGGGCGCAAGTTTTGATTTAGGCGCGGCCCGAGTACTTGCGTGTGGCGCTGCAAAGTTTTCGTTCCTGTCAGCGGGGAACGCTTGCTGTGCGTGCGTGCGTGAGTGCGTGCGTGCGCGCGGGGGGTCTGGGAAAACTTCTTTGGGTGGCTGTCGAGTCTCCCAAGCTGTTGTTCCTCAAAGGCAGAAAGGCAGGGTGGTGCGGTGTCAGACCTAAGAGTTGGTAATGGAGGGAAAAAGAAGGGAAAACGCGGGGGGGGGGGGCGGCAGTGGCAAAAGGAGAGGGGGTACCTACGTACGTAGAACCTATCCGATATGCTTTAACATTTTACAATGAATTTTAGCTGTAACATTTCCCAGGCGCCTCCGCGTGCTTCCTCCTCGAAGCCCGCGGGCGTTACCAACACCCAGAAAAAGAAAATGCCGTCTTCGATCATGGTGACCTGGATAACTCTGGTCTTGAATTTACCTTTTGAACCAAGCTTCATTGAAGACGCTTCGTGCACGACTATTGCCTTAAATTAATTCCAGACCAGTCACCTTGTTCAGTACAAGGCCAAGACCACGTTGTTTGTTTCTGAGCAGTGTATACGTCGGGTACAAGTCCACGGCCGGGACGGCCCCTGGTCCTGTCCCCGACCCGCCCCAATAGTGCTGCGGTCGTATCCGACAGACGACTGGCCAGCAGCCCAGGCGGCCAGCCCAGGCGGCCAGCCCAGGCGGCCAGCCCAGGCGGCCAGCCCAGGCGGCCAGCCCAAGCAGCCAGCCCAGGCGGCCAGCCCAGGCAGCCAGCCCAGGCGGCCAGCCCAGGCGGCCAGCACAAGCAGCCAGCCCAGGCGGCCAGCCCAAGCAGCCAGCCCAGTCCCAGATCTGGTCCCCGGCGCCAACAGGCTGCACGACGGGGGCCTCGGGGGGCTCGGGAGGGGTAGCCGACGCCGGCGCCCCGATGACCGTCGCCTGGCTAGCTGAGCAGCCCTACGGGAATAGAGGAAGCGACGCCGCCGCCACCACCACCACCACCACGATTTCGAATGCACAGACGAAGGTAAAAATAGAGCGAGGTGCGGTGAGAGGGGGAGAGGGGGGGGGGGTGCCCCGTTGTATGCAGGCCAGTGTCCGGGGGGGGGAGGGGGGGGAGGACGCGGTGCGCCAATTTCGAAAATTGGCCTGGTTCGAAATCAAAGAGCTCGTCGTGCGGTTGCCTCATCCGCTGAGCGGTATGGGGGGGGGGGGGGGACGGGGTCGTCAACTTGGCCGCGAAGTCCCTTGGCCTGCAGCACGCAGGGCGGGGCGGGGCGCAGCGACGGCAGAGGCGGCTGCACCGGCCGCCCTCCGCGCCGCGCCGCCGCGCACGTCAAGTCATAATACCTGGCCGTACTAATGTTTTATTCAGGGCGTGGCGCCGTGGCGGCACAGCCCGGCACTGCTCGGGGTGGCTGGCTCCATCACAGGCCATGTCATTCCAGGAAAACGACACCGACGCCTCGCAGCGGCGGCGGCAGCAGCAGTGGCGGCAGCAGCGACAGCAGCGACAAAAGTGTGGCTCCATTCACAAAGGCGCTCCATGCCACGGCTGCCAGCGGCTGCCATGGGGCTGCCATGGAGGGCGTCGTGTCACGGCCCACGCACCGCGCCATGAGGCAGCCATGGCACTGCCACCGTACGCCGCCATGCTCCAACATCATCTCTCTCTCTCTCTCTCTCTCTCTCTCTCTCTCTCTCTCTCTCTCTCTCTCTCTCTCTCTCTCTCTCTCTCTCTCTCTTCATATCCATCTCACTCCGTCTCGGGATTTGCCTGTCGTTAGCCATTGTCACTATCTAAGTACTGCACGCACAGCTAGAGTGGAATTGAGAGGGACGCTGCAGCGCTGGAAGCCATCCCCCCCCCCCGCCATCTCCGAGAATCCGCATGCCGGCATCTCTCTCTCTCTCTCTCTCTCTCTCTCTCTCTCTCTCTCTCTCTCTCTCTCTCTCTCTCTCTCCTTCTCTCTCTCCCTCTCTCTCTCTCTCTCTCCCTCTCTCTCTCTCTCTCTCTCTCTCTCTCTCTCTCTCTCTCTCTCTCTCTCTCTCTTTCTGTCTCTCTCTCTCTCTCTTTCTTTCTCTCTCTCTCTCTCTCTCTCTCTCTCTCTCTCTCTCTCTCTCTCTCTCTCTCTCTTTCTCTCTCTCTCTCTCTCTGTCCTAGTCCGGGGGTGGATTCCAGCGATTCCAGTACGCTGTGCCAGATCCATAGTGTCACGCGCCTGGTTGGCGCCGCTATTATGCCCAGTGCAGCACAGAAAATAAAATAAATTAAATCAGATGCACCGCGGGAAAAAAACAACAACTTAACGGTGGCATTAAAAGGCAGCAGCGGGTTTCCTACGCGGTGCAACACCATCTTATGTGCATATACCAAAATCAATGTTATGTCTGAAATAGGTCAGCACCCAAGCACAGACTGATGGTTACGGCTGTGCTTGCGGCCGGCTTCTGTTTGCCGAACGTTATTGCATCCCCCAACCCAACCCCTCCGCGCGCGGTCTTCTCGCTTTACGTCACCGCAATTTCATTTCGCGGGCGCGCCGCGGTGTGTGTGTGTGTTTGTGTGTGTGCGTGTACATGTGTGCGCAGACCGCTGCCATGTGAGCTGCGCCCCCCCCCCCCGGCCGCCCCCCTGGCCCCGGGCATTGGGCAAACAGGTGGCTTCTACTCGCTGCCGCCGAGGACAACCACGCTTTCACGGCTATTTGAAGATCCACGACACACACACACACACACACACACACAGCCGACAGCGTCCACCGCAGCATCCGTGCACCGGGCCTAAACACACAGACAAGGGACGAGGAAGGGAAGACTTGCTCCGGCAAAGAAAGGGAGAGAGAGAGAGAGAGAGAGAGAGAGAGAGAGAGAGAGAGAGAGAGAGGATGCTAGCTTTGACGAGAAACTCCCGGCGGTTAACGCAACGGGGAGAAAAGGCACCGGTGGAGCGATGTGCGGAGCGTTGGTGCGAGGCTCGAGCCTCAGCAACCCCGAGGAGTGCGTCCGCTTGGCTGTGGGCACAGCAGCAGCACCGCCTTCCTGTCCTCTAAGTGCACTATACAGTACGCTCCGGGGGATGTTTCTATGTGGGAGAAGGCCTGCTGGACAGAGCGCCAGCCAGGCGGGGAACGAGTGGGAGAGGCCGAGCGGGCGGCGGCGTTAGAACGTGTTCACATCAAGAACTGGCGGTCCCGCTCCCGAAAACTCGGCCTTCGTAATGACTCGCTTCGGAGACCGCCTCAAACTGTATACAGCGCGGCGTCAGGGGAATGTCCTGGAGTCGCCGCGCACAACGTGCACAGCGACACATTTCTCATTTAAAAAAGAAAAAATCGTTCAAATTTTCAAATCGAAATTTTTTCGCACCTTTTGGCCTTTACGCGCGGAAGGAGATTCCGCACGAAATAAATAAAAAAACTTTGAAAATTTTTCACGAGGCGATTTTTCCTCTGGAAATGCCCCGCATCGACTATACAGGTGTTCAAGCGACTTTCAAGTCATTTCCAAATCATGACACGGTCTGCCCACGGCACACACACACGGCCTCCTGTGCCCTTGGAAGCACGACCACATGGGACCCAACCTCCTCCTCCTCCTCCGGGCCCGTCCGGGCATGCACCAGCGCGGCACGGCACGGCAGCATTGTGGTGCTGCTTGTTTATGCCCGTCGGCGACCACGTTCAAACACAACTTGTCCGTTTTTACAAATAGCACCGGCGGCGGCGGCGGGGGACCGGGGACCGTGACTTCAAATTGAATGCAAGGCCTGGGGGCCCCATTGTCCCCCGGCTCCGGGGGCTCCGGGCTCCGGCAGCGCCCGCAGCGCCCGGAGGACACCTAGCGGCTCCACAGAGAAGCTCCACAGTCAAGCCCTCGGTCTTCTGCCCGTGTCATGACCATATCGCCCAATTCCGATAGGCTTTCAAAGGTTTCCAACGCGGCTCAGAAGCGGAAGCTGGAGAACAAAAGCCCTTCGAGACCGGGAACTCTCGAGACCAGGTATGAGAAACATCGATGTACAAGGGCCGCGCCAAATATGAGAAATAACCTCCAAAATTCACCCAGAACGACACTCAATTTTCTCATACCTGCCCTCGAGAGTTGCCGGCGTGGAAGAGTAATTGTTCTATTCAGCTTCCGTTTCCAAGTCTCACCGGAAACCTCCAAAAGAGGCTGTTTTGAGACCCCGGCCCGACGGTGGAGGTTTTGATGTATCAAGCAGTCCGCCTGAGTCGGCCGGACAATGATCCACAGTGGCTGACATCGTCATCCCGACATAGGTATACTTGACGGGCTTCGGATCGGATTTGGCGACGGTGCAGAGAGGACTCAACCGCCGAAACCCAAAGCGCTTTTACATAATGCATCAGTCAGGCCCAGTAAAGTTGTCGATCCTGTCCGCGTGTCCGTGGCCCCCCTTCTCTCTCTCTCTCTCTCTCTCTCTCTCTCTCTCTCTCTCTCTCTCTCTCTCTCTCTCTCTCTCTCTCTCTCTCTCTCTCTCTCTCTCTCTCTCGGCCAGGTGCGGCACGGGGCAGCTGCCCCCACTAATCGCATTTGGTCGCCCGTCCACAGCCAGCCCAGCCGGCAACCCCGTCTGACTGGTCGCCGCGGCTACACACACACACACACGGCCGACCGAGAAGCAACTCGCGCCAACCACGGGAGGAAAGAAGGACAACAACAACAAAAAAAGCCACATCTGGCGGTATTCGAACCCGCGACAAACACGGTCGTCGTCGTCTCGGCTCCATCGCGGATAGGGGAACTGCAGAGCCCTGTCCAGTTGACAACGCTGCGGGTCCGTCCGGCTTCCGTTTCCAGCGCGAGTTGCAAGAAGGCCGTGACCAGCTGACCTCTGGCCGCGCTTTCTCCGAGGCGGTTTGCTCTGCCTGTCTCTATAAGGCGGTGACAGCCGATGCCCGCCGCGGACACCTCCTGAGCCTCACTCAAAAAAACTAGAGAAAATTTACAAAGAAAAGGTTGTTTTAAAAAATTCGTATTTCGGGTTGTAGCGAGGCGGGTCAACCCCATCGCCTATCGCCAGAGCGCGCGAGACTGCTACAGTATTTGGCCGTCCACCCCATCAGGGCTCGTGATCCTCCTAGACGCGTGACAAGGTCAAGTTCGACGACTCTGCGCCCCCGAGCACGTGTCACACGGATGGGGAAGACGCCCTTGCCGCTGGGGGTGGGGGGTACTAAGCAGCCCCCATAGGGCTGACACCACGTGTCCTAGTTTTTTCCTAGAAGTTATTTTCGCCACTCGTTAGTGCAGGTAGCAGTGCGCGCGCACACACACACACACACACACACACACACAGGTGCAGCTGGGGGCCGTAACAAGCAAACACGCCATAGGCGGTGGCCCGCTCCGCTCCCTCTCAGGGGCGCCCAGGGGCGCCCAGGGGCGCTCAGGGGCTGGTCAGCACAGGGCTCGGGCCCGGCCCGGCGCTGTGGCCACGCCCAACGAGGCCCCCACTGACCCACTCCCGTATCAGGCCCCCGATAGGACAGGCCGCAGGATAGGAAGGCCGGCTGACTCACGCCGTGCCCATTGCGTCAGGATTATTATACACCCATGCGCCACAGCACGCTTCCAGGGAATCAGACGAGGAGAAGAAGATGAGAGGAAGAGTGAGCGGTTCGGTTATGCGACACGCAGGTGAGCCATCGGCGCGAGAGCCACTCCCACGCCAACCCAACTTGCATTTTGTATGTTTAGTTCATTGTTCATTATTTTATTTTAATTTTTTTGGGTTGGGAGTGAGGGGGGAGAGGGACAAGCAGAGGAATTTTTCGCCTCAGTCGGCGACGACGGAGAGGATACACGAAGCAAGAGGGAGAGAAGAGGGGGAGGAGGGAGAGGGGGAGGAGGGAGAGGGGCGTGGCAAGGGCGGCGCGCGTGTGCTTTTCGAAGCCGCGCTGATTGTAATTATTGCTTTCAAAGAAAACAAATCACTCTTTATGATACGTCTCGTGTGGAGCCGCTTGGTTATTACCAACATCCCCTCGACTCTCTCTGTCTCTCTGTCCGTCTGTCTGTCTCTCTCTCACATCAAATCTCCCTCCCCATCATCACCGTCAAACGCTTTCGTACACAAAACCATCACAGGCGCACGCATAAGGGGGTTGGGTTGGCACTCCTGCCGCCAACTACACTGTAAAAAAATTAGGGGGCTTGACGGAAGACATACGGTACTTTTGCTGGTACGGTACAGCTGAGAAGCTGAACAAACATCATACAGTTTGACCGTACATAATTATTTAACTCATGGCAGGGCAATGGATGTATACGGTTGGACCGTATCACATGCTTATTGCAAAGTTTAAAAAACCACTATGCTGTGCGGAATACATACGGATAAACCGTATCATGCAAATGACTGCAAAACCTCACAACGATGCAGTATAGAATGTATACGGATAACACGTATCACACAATTAACCACACATAACCAGAAAAATACTGCATGCAGATAGACTGTCCTTAATCAGAAAGCCTCAAACCCAGTTAGTGGCAACATCGATCTTTGGTCTATTTTTATTTTTTAAGTCTGATGTTTCATTGGATGCAATAATCTTGGTAAATTCGGTGAACATTCTGGAACTGCTGTGGGCTCAATTTCAGAGCAAACATCAATAAATTTTTGGCAGTATGTTGCGGGGAGGGGTATTTTATCACACACTTTCAACCATGTCACCAAGGCCTGGGTTATGCTAGGTTATGCCTGCAACGGCAAGCATTAAATGCTTACAGGCATCATCCTACATTTGTCAGTCCTTATAACCAGCCTTCTTGTTGCATTCTAACAAGTTTAACCACGAAGAAGACTGCAGGAGAACGTTAACAGTTGTTCAGACACAACTTACATTACATTTCCTCTGTATTTGGATCCTTCGACAGTTTCAAAACAGTTACAGACGCCCGCATTGCTCTTCCTCCACCACCTTCCAGCGTTATACGCAGATGGGCAGAGAACAGATACGACAGAAGACGAATTCTCCAATCGTGCCAACCACTGTCAACCTGTTCTTTGTTTTGTTTGGTTTCATTGGGTTGGTATAGGTTGGTACTGGTAAAGGGCTGTGACATGAATTTCTCATACAAAATCCATGTGGAGTTTAGATTGGTGTCGATTCGAAAGCTCCAAAATGGACGCCCCAAGGCATAAAAATGTTGTTAAACTGCGGACATTTTTTACTGTGACAGTTGTATTATGTGGTGTTGTTCACTCCAAAATACCTCATATTCTGGCTGCTGATTGTGTGATGCTGAAGGGAAACTCCGTTACTTCAGTATTGTGTCAGTGACATTTGTTTAGGTTGATACAATGTGTGTGTTTACATCATGTGTTGAACTGGAAAGGGTGCTCTATTAACGAGTGTATCAATATACAATAGTCCTCTGTGTTCTAAAATCATAGTGCAGAGGTTGATGGAAGGGAGATGAACCTGGAGAATGTAAGTGAACATATCTGACAAGAAAACAGCCGAGGAACTGTCAGTCATAGTGAATATAGCGTCCATCCATAACCCTGAGGATGTGTAGCAATACCCTGCATATGGTGAGTTATTAAAAAGTGAGGCCTACAAAATTTCCTCACCAATGCATCACACCTTAAGGCCCTGTTCATAGAGCCTGTCTGTTTGGGAGCAGAGACAAACGGTCATGCCGTATCAGTAATATTGTATAGAACGTACATGATGTAGTCTAATTGATGATACGGTATTACCGTAAGTATACAGTTGCTTGCTGCTCCAGGTCCCTACCTATAAACCTCCACATTCTAGCTAGTCGTATGCCAATCTGAACCGTATCATACACCGTCCAGATATACGGTCATGTCTGGTAATTAATTAACGCTTGTTTACCGTAGGGTTCCCGTAATAATTATTTACAGTGTACTGGCAGCCAACGCGGCGGAATAATATTCCCATTGCGATTGCAGTTCGCAGTTATAGCTGTTGAATTGCACTCCTGGCACGCGATCGCACGGCGGCTTGGCGTTCCGACTCAGCCGAACGCACGACGAGGCTGTTTCCATTAGCAGCAGATAGTGTTGCGCAAGCGGCAAGCGGCAAGCACAGCGCGAGCCGAGACCGAGACCCGGCTCTTCTACCGCGAATGCCGCTCTCTGCAATCTAGAAAACAGGGAGGGGGGCAGGGGAGGAATACCTGAGGTAGGAACGGAGAGGGCGGTATTCCGCAAGCTCAGCGGCAGCAGGACAAACGCACAGTCCACGACGACCTTTGTTTGTCCCAAATAACTCCGCGGCGCGCCCTCCTAGCGTATCGTTTCCGTAAAAGGGGACAGAACAGGCGCGGCGGCG
>CM076257.1:11538262-11718262 GCA_038380765.1 Odontothrips loti | reverse complement strand
CAGGTTACAGCCAGCGGAGCATCTCCCGGAGACCCTATAGTGCGGGATGCTGCACGCGCCCCCCAGCCCATTGTGAAGTGCTGACACGGGGTCAGGACGGACGCCGGGGCGGCCGCTGGAGCTAGAGGCCGCCGTCAGCCGTCACCGGGGGATGCCGCGGCCCGCACCGCCCGCACCGGCGCTGAGCAAGCCGCCGACAAGGAGACGGAGACCGATGCCCCGCCCGCCCATGCATGCACGCACGCTCTCGGGCTCTACAAAGTAATGAGGCGCCTCCGAATTTAGTGGCCGCTTTTATGGCACATTCGTCCGCCTATAAATACTTCATGTTCATGTTAGTGCGGCCGGCGCCGGGGGCGGCCCCTGGCGGCGCTGCCGTGAAGCTCCGCCGGCTGTGCACGCCCTGCGCTGCGCGCCCCAGGTGTGCTGGGATACCGGGTTCGAGTCCCGCCGGCGCCGCGCACCGCTTTTTCCAGCGCGGACACAATGCCGAAGGGGTGACGCGTGCGTGCGTGTGGGCGCATGTGGGTGCGTGCGTGTCACACGGCCTGCCGGGCCGCATTCCTGCCCTGTCACACAAGAGTGACCCCCCTCTCGGCATAATACATGAGGATGGCCTTTCTCACAGGGCCGCCGCCGACCAAGGATTGGGAGGCCCCTAGTGGGGCCCTAGTGGGGCCCTAGTGGGGTCCTAGTGGGGTCCTAGTGGGGCCCTAGTGGGGCCCTAGTGGGGTTCTAGTGGGGTCCTAGTGGGGCCCTAGTGGGGCCCTAGTGGGGCCCTAGCAGAGAGGCCGCCCGAGGCGAGGCGAGGGGGCCTTCGGGCTGGGCTCTTGCCGGCTCTTGCACGCTGCAAGCAGACTAAATAAAACGTCTCGTTTCCGTATATTTCGGGAAACAAAGCGTTTGGGAGGCAGCAGCAGAGAGAGAGAGAGAGAGAGAGAGAGGAAGAGAGAGAGAGAGAGAGAGAGAGAGAGAGAGAGAGAGAGAGAGAGAGAGAGAGAGAGAGAGAGAGAGAGGAAGAGAGAGAGAGAGGCGGACAGAGAGACAGGCAGACGCAGAGATAGAGAGCACAGTGAGGATGTGTGACAGGGCGTGGCAACTGCCGGACACATATAAACATGTGTGCGCCCAGCGGCACCCAGTGCGCTCCGTCATGGCCGCAAATTCCCCGTTGTGCGGAATGGCTTCCCTCGACTACTTCTGTCCCAGTGACATCACCGCGGGCGTGGCGGGACGGGGCGGGGCGGGGCGGGGCGGGGTCCCGTCCTCACTGCCACACCACAAGGAGTCGAGGCCCAGGCGAGGTCCTCTGCCAGTTGCACCGTGCGGAGGCCGCGGCTCGGAACGGAGAGGCAGTGGGCAGTGTGCGTGGGCCGCGCGGGTTCGAGTCTCGGCGGGGGCCAAAAAGAAAATTGTTTACTAAAAACAAAATGAAAGGAAAACGGAATGACATGGCCGTGAGATTGACAAGAGGGCAGCGTTGTGATGGTATTGGAAGATATTCGCACTGCGATGGGCGAATCACTTGCGTAATCATGTGTAGAAAATTTTAGAAATTTTTAAAAACAAATTGAAAAAAATTGCGAATTTAAAGTTGGACTTGAACTTCATGCCAAAAAATAGCACTTGCATAGGCTGAAATAGCCAGAAAAGCAATAAAATTCTAAAATAACGAAAACGACGGGGTGTAATCCGACGAAATCCTGAAATCTGAGTCCATAGTTTAAATGAGTAGTTGCCCCCTCGTCGCACTGTTGAAAAGAACACTGTCAGAATCGTCTTTCGTTAGAATTTGCAGAGAAAACGTTACTAAAATTTGTATCCCAATACGTCAATATGTTTAGAATGTTAAAATAAAAGAGGGAAAACTTTTTCCGACTAAAATTTAAATTACTCAAATTAATCACCCTTGGAATAAAAGTGTGCAGAGGTCACAATTATATACTCGTATGGCTACCTCAAGTTCCCTCCCCGCATCACAGAGCCCCAGATGTGCTTCTCTCTCTCTCTCTCTCTCTCTCTCTCTCTCTCTCTCTCTCTCTCTCTCTCTCTCTCTCTCTCTCTCTCTCTCTCTCTCCCGTACGACGATACCACCAACAACAGTTCCAATAACCGAGAACCTCACAAAAAGTGTTGTGCGTTTGACCTCTAGACATTTGGGGGGGACCAAAGCAGCAGCAGCAGGAAACCACTCGAAACACATTTACCGAACCACATAAAGAATAACGCACAAAAATATGGGCATGGCGACGACGGCAGAAAGCCACAGCAAATGAAAGGCACGCCCGGCCCGGCACGGCACGGTGCTGTGCTGTGCGGTGCTGTACGCAGTGCTGCCAACGCTGGGCTGGAGGCCGTTAGGGCCGGCAGACCAGACCAGCCCGTCTGGCACCCGAACAATCGACACCGAAATATCACGTCCAGCCAATAATGAGTCGAGAGGCCCGGCGGCGGCGAACGGCGGCGCTGGTGACGTCACCCCGAGGGTCCTACCACCACCACCCAGGCGGGCTGCGAGGCAGAGGCAGCGCCAGCGAGGGGCGGAAGTGTAGAAGAACAAGAATACTTCCAGGGCGGGATAACTCTCGAGAGCCAAATACCGGAAATAACCTGCAAATTCACCCCCGGTCTGGAAGTGTTTCTGTTCTTCAGCTTCCGTTTCCGAGTCGGAACCCTCTATTATGCGACTGCAGTGGAAGGTATTCATAAGAACACTATTCTGAAATAATCTCTCTTCTTCAGGGCTCATGAAAGTGCCCCCCCCCCCAAAAAAAAAAAAAAAAAAAAAAAAACGGTCGAATTCTTCACAAATTGCATAACTCATAACTGCATAACTCCCGAGGTTTTCTTGGAAGTTGCATAGGCCCTTGCTGTCAACACGCTCTGGGACAGCAGCAGGACTTGGACCCCGTGCGGGCGTGGGTTCAAATACTGACCGGTTCTGAGCATATCGGTATGGCACGCCGACCGCCCCGACAGATGCGGCCGGCGTGGCAACCACATCCTCACTTACAGCCCCCCCCCCTCCCCCCCCCCCCCACGCACACTAACCGCCCCTCCGACGCCGGGCGAACGCGCGTGCGGGGGATAAAATTAGCACCCCCTCCCCTCCCCGCCCCGAGACGCACCGCCGCCGCCGCCGCCACCGCGACACATTGGGCGTCGGGAAGCGTCACGCAATCCATCTCGGTCGGCGCGTGTTTCTGGACTTGATTGTACCACGGCGGCAAGGCAGCAGACACGGGCCGCTGGGGACACTCAGGTCCAAAACATCTCCGGACCACACACGCACACGCGCCTGCACCGTGTCAGCACCAGGAGCCCTTGTACAGGGTCCTAATAGAATGTATCAGCCCTGGATGATGATGATGATGATGAGATATCACGGCAGGGGCCTCTGGAGGACGAGCACGGGGACGACGTCGGGGACCTCCTAGGCGAGGACGCCGACGAGGAGGTCTCCTTCGGCCAGCACACAGCCGTCACCTTCATCACTCCATCAGTGTCAGGGCGGAGAAGTGACGGCGTGACGAGCCTGGACCACAACTGGCTGCGTATTGTGCCGTCTGCCCAAGGCGGGCCGCCCAAGCGGCTCAGTCTGATCTATCTGACCGGACCGGACCCCAAAGTTACGTCCCTCTGCAAACGGCCCATAAGGATGACGCAATGCGACCGCTGTTGCCTGCTTCCCTCCCCATTCCACACACACACACACACACACACACACACACACACACACACGAATATGACATTAAAAAGTGGTTCGCATCGAACTGCTGATGTTTTCATCTTTGTTACTTAACAAAAAAAAAATCGCAATTTTACTTTATACCAAGACGTAGCTTGCTTCTTTTCACGTCACACGGGCGTGGGGCAGAACGAACAATGGTTGCCTTACGCGATTTCGACAGTCACTTAACTAAGAAATTCGACGAAATTATCGCAATTTCGATGTCTTTATTTTCTTTACCACATGATTATTTCGTTTCAGGAAGATTTAACGCTCGCTAGGTTAGGTTAGCAGGTAACAGAAAAGGTAAGCATGTAGCAGGTTTCGTTAAGCATGTAGCAGGTTTTTTTTTTCTTTGACAGTTACGTGTGAAGCCTTGAGCCGAATTTGCGGAAAGCGCTTGTACAAGAGTTGGGAAATATTTGTGGAACCCCGCTGCAACGCCTCCGCGACTTTTTAGCACGATGACGTTGAACAGACGTACGATCCGTGTCGTTGCCATAACAAACAGGGGGAAATAAAAAAAAAAACATACGGACAGACCGACAAGAGAAAACCCAGCCCGTACTGATATGGGAGTCCTATCGTGCGGAGGACTTTTGGAAGCAAAATAAGGAGCGCGTGAACTGAGCACAGAAAGGCATCCGAAATGCAAAACGGCGGTGAGGTACACACATCACGTCCTAGGGACGTCCTCCAGGGCTGCCAACGGCCGCCAGCAGCTGCCAATCCCTGTGTGTTAGCGCGTGTGTGTCCAGTCCGCAAGGCCCGTGCAGGGATTGAGTCACGTGTCGCTCTCTCTCTCTCTCTCTCTCTCTCTCTCTCTCTCTCTCTCTCTCTCTCTCTCTCTCTCTCTCGCACACACACAAAGGGGCGGGGCTCCAGAAGTGTGAATGCCTCGCGGATAGTATTCGTGGACGTGCCGGAGCCGCCGTGGGGACCGAACCGAACCGACCGAACGGCGGACTCAAACAGAAAAGGAAAGGGAACAAACCTGGGCGAGTGTTATTTGCACACGGATTTGGTTCGCCCAGCCCGCCCGCACTCCTCGGAAGAAAAAAGAAAAAAGGAAAAAAAAATTACGCACGGAAAAAAGTCTATGGCAATTTTTGTCATGTCGTCGGGCCCGTGAGCTCCTCGGTAAGCTCCCTCAGCCTCACCGGCACACTCTCGAACCCCTTCCGCTGCGCTTCGCTATGGCTGGCGGATCACAACGATTTATAGGCTCCTTAATTCGTCCGCATTAGCGCTATGACGAGTGCGCCAGCCGATGCATTTCCGACAGACGCCCCCCCCCCTCTCCCCCTCCCCCTGCTGGCGCCCCGCCAGGTAAGCCCCCCGCAGGTCCCGTCTACCCCCGGTCGTCTGCCCGCGCAGTCTGGGCTCGACTATGCAAAACGATCGCGCCTGAGAAAATGTCCATCTTTTCTTTCTTTTTCAATACAGAAAAACGAAACCGTGTTGCCGATCGCTGAAATAAATTATATTATGCTCCTGTGATCCTGCAGCAGCGGCTCAATGCGCACAGGAAGAGTCCTGGGGGAGAAGGGGAAGGACGGAAAAGTCCAGTCCAGCGACACGGCGGTATATTTTTAATCGTGACTGGGTTTCGGATCCGAACAAGATTTATTGCCCACGAACTCCCCGAGTCGTCGGGGGCGTGCACGTCCGGCAAGGAAAGACTGCAGCAGTGTGATGTCATTGCAAACAACGCGGGAGTGTGAGAGAGACAAGAGAGAGATTTCAGAGAGGAAAGAGAGGGGGTGGAGAAGGACAGAGATAGACGTTTGCTGTCTATTTCTGGGTACAACCGCGCGCGTCTCCTACTTGCACGCGGCGGGAAAAGTGGGACGTGTTCAGGTCTCTCTCTCTCTCTCTCTCTCTCTCTCTCTCTCTCTCTCTCTCTCTCTAAAAGAAGCCGCGCTTTCGTGTTCGTCAAAATCGCGCCCACACAAAAGCGAAAGAAAAAAGTAAGAGTGTTGTGAATGATCGGTCGCGCCTAAAAAAAGACAACCTTTTTTTCTCGCATATTTCTTTTTTTTTTTTCGCGCGTTCGACCGCCTTTTTTTTTTACGCTGCACGACCGTTGCAGCAACGTCGCCGGCGAGGCGAGGCCGTTGTACCGCATCCCGTATAGAGTGGGGACCCCGTAGGGACCGTAGGGACCTCGTAGGGGGGGGGGGGGGGGGGGGAGGGGTCAGTCTCATCCCCGGGCAACCCCTTCCTCCCGCGCGTGCGTGCGGCGTGCGTGCGGCGTGCCGAGGCACGGCGGACTGGCCGCGCGCCCGCCGCAGCCCGCCACCCGCATGGCCTGGCGTCGTTGACCTGCCCCATCCGCAGCACCGTGGGACAGCGGCGGCGCAGCGGCACGGTGTAGTGGGGGAGGGGGGGGGGGAGGGGTCGAGCCAAGCGGGCGAAATGTCAAACGCCACTTCCAGTGCTGGGCTAGGACCAGCCACAGACCCGGTCGAGGCTATGGAGCGGGAGGGGGGGGGGGGAGGGACAACCGGGAGAGAGAGAGAGAGAGAGAGAGAGAGCCCGCAGAGGACACTCGATAGCATACGGCGACACCACAGAATCCCAAAGTGCAGAGTGCAGGCAGCCCCGGAGCAATGTGGCCGGAGGTGACAACCCCGTCCCGTTAGGTGTCGGCTCAGCCAGAGAAGGGTGCGTCCAGCTAGCAAGGCTCCACCATTCACCTACGCCGGCTCGAACAGTGAAGTGACCTTCCGTGCACGGAAACTGTCCATGGCCCACCTCCTCCGCTCATCGAGGCCCCCCCCCCCTCCCTCCCCCCCTCTCTCTCTCTCTCTCTCTCTCTCTCTCTCTCTCTCTCTCTCTCTCTCTCTCTCTCTCTCTCTCTCTCTCTCTCTCTCTCTCTCTCTCACTCTGTATTGTCCGTCCGCCGAAATGTCGTGGCATTTGGGGGAGGGCGGTGCCCGGCGGTGCCTTCCGACGATTAACCATCGCCCTCGGCCTGCCTTCTAAAAGCGCATCCCCAACCCCCGGAATAAAAAAAAAATCAAATCGAGAATGCTGTTTTGGTTGATTCAACTTCTCAAACCAAAATTCCAGGCAAAAATGTGGCCAGAATGGGATTTGATTTGGGGTTTTTGCCCTCTCGATTTGGTTCCACGCTACTGACAGTGTATTCCGCTGCCGCTGGGCGTGGCCGCCACTGCACGACGGCAAAAAATACTGCAATGATAATTCTCATACGAGAGGCGAAAACAAAACAGAAACTCGGCGCTCAGCACCAATAATACGCCTCGGGCGGGGCGAAATGCGAATGTACGAACAACGGGCTTTTATTCTGCCGCAGGCTGCAGCACCACGATGAACACGCCTACCACCTGTCACATTTAAAAAAAAAATATATAAAAACTGCGACGACCGCAACACACAACTACCGAAGGGGCCGGGAACGCTGAGACCCAGAAAACGTTTCCCTCGATCAAGTTTAGCTCGACACACTGCATCATCTTGAAGACTTGGTCAAGGGCCAGGCTGCTATACCCTCCAAGAGACCCCGCGGACACCATAAAAGTCTGGCTAGGTTGGTCATCCGGGCGCCGCTACGTGCGCGGCTGCGCGTGGACTCGGTGCCCACGCAGAGCACGTCCCCGACGACGAGTCCCGGATGTCCGCGCGAAAGGGCGACGACGGCGGCAGCGGCGACAGGGAAGCCTTTCCTCCTCCGCTGCTACCCGGACCATCCCGACGGCCGAGATCGATATCTCGACGTGTCGCCACGCATTAACAACGTTTACCTCGCACTGAATCGTCGCGTTGCGTCTCTCTCTCTCTCTCTCTCTCTCTCTCTCTCTCTCTCTCTCTCTCTCTCTCTCTCTCTCTCTCTCTCTCTCTCTCTCTCTCTCTCTTGCGAGGAGTATGACGGCGTCCCCGCAAATGCAACTTCATTATTGCAGACTCTCTCGGTAATTGGTATGGTGGCCGTCCTGGAGGAGGGAGGGGGGAGGGGGAGACAAGGAATTGAAACAATTACAAGAGGGCGGTCATGGCGTCCTACCCCGCCTGCGCTGGAGATGGGGGGGGGGGGCACCCCGCAGCGGGAAGCGCCGTCATGTGATACGATTGACATGGCGAACCGGAAATTCATGTTCCGGACCAACTTCCGCCGGAGAGCCAGCGCGCACTTTGCTGTAAAAGCCGTGCCGAGGGCGAGCGACGGAGGCGTCCGATATCATGTGCCAGGCCGGGAGGGTGATGACCGGGGTTCAAATACCGGCCCCGGAGAGGGTGAGGAGAGGTTTTCCTCCGACGTCGTCGAAAAGAGCATCACGTCCGCACGCTCACCTGGAACAAACCAAGAGATGGGAGATCAGTCAGTGATCATCGGGTGATCAATAAGTGCTGTGGGCGGTGGGGGGGCAGGACGTGATCGCCAAGAAGCAGGCGCCGCCGTGACCCGCGGTCCGGGAGCCGGCCAGAGCCCCGTGGGAACGGAACGGCCGGCCCCGGGAGGTCGCCGTCGTCCCCTGTCACGGCGTCGTCGGCGTGCCTGACGCGCTGCCGGACTCGGATGCGGGTGCGCGGGGCCAAGACTGATCGATGACGTCACCCGTCGGGTGCGGGTTCGAATCCTCGTCGGAGAAACAGTCTGGCGACGCGAACCGGCCGCCGGACGGAGTCCCCGGAGTCCCTCCCCGTCCCCGTTGTCTCCCCCCCCCCCCCCGCCCCGCGGCAGAAGACCAGATGATGATATGATTTCCGACAAGAATTCTCGGAGCAGGGTTCCGCCTGCTTTTTTGGCTGGCGGGCGCCGAGCGCCTGCGACAGCCGGGGTAGGCCAGCCCGCACGACACGGGTGCGCGTGCAGCGGCCGTGGTTGCCTACCCAGCAGGCGCCATCGTGCTCACACTGGCCAATCCGAGGTTTGGTCCGTGCGGGTGAAACACCATTAATAGACTTGAATTCTGAATTTTACGCTGATTTTTTTTTGCAGCAATAGACACACTCAGTGTACACTTTGGGTCGGAGTTGTGTTGTGGACGACTCATGGCCGCCGTATGTGAGTTATGAGTCATGAGCCGAGAAGTCCGGTGGGTCACGTTGGTCATGAGATAGCGGGCGGCAGCTCACGGCAACGCCTCGTGCACTTCATGGCCGGCCGCGCCGCCCGGCCGGACCCCGGACCACCCCTTACGTTCACATCCATTTACCCCCCGCGAGGCTGACCCCGAGACCCCCTTTAGCCCCCAGGCTGGGGGGAAGGTCTTGATTGGCCACGCCCTACATGGGGCGTGCGGGTGCGACAGAGACAGACAGACATGACGTGGCCTGCGGCAGGTTAACACCGCGCCGAGCCAATCAGCTAATCGAGTGGATGGGGTGTTCGCGGGACTCCGTGTTAATATCTCTATCCGGACAGTGAGACACGTCGATATATCGACCGTCTCTTTTGAGTGCACGGCGAGAAAAGTCTGATGTCACCCGAAAAAAAAAAAACAGAAGAATAAAAAGAGAAGAGAAAAAACTCGGTTGTTCGGATGGTAACTAGTAATTCTGTTAGACACCACACCGGATCACCGGCCGGAAGCCTCCGGCGGGAGACCAGAGTCTGGTCGGAAACTGGTCGGAAAATGGAAGGAGAAGCGGGCGGCGAGTCGCTTGCTTTGAAGGGCGATCCAGTTAGGAGGACTGATCAGTGGGACGGAGGACCGATGGCGGCCGATGGCGGCGGTGCGGAGGCCCGCGGGGCCCGCGGGGGCCCTGGCGTGCTCGGGGCTGCGGGGGCCTCCGATGGAATGGACGACCAATGATTAAAAGGATGCATGCAGGCCGGGCGGCTGCGTCCGAGGGGAGCCGCCCGCGGGGCCGTCCGCAAACAGCGTGGGGAGCGACGGCACGGGAAATACAAAGTAATGTCAGAAGAGTGTCAGCGAATGTCGGTGCATTTCGGACGACGCTTGCTTCCGTTTTCTGCGAATTCTGGCTCAATTTTGCTTAAATCAGTGATAAAATTGTGTTCAGTTGATGGTCGGTTCCCAGCAGCACGTGCTGCACGATGAACGCGCACTTCGGAGGCGTCCCCCAAGTTCAAGAGCCCATAGCCGCCGCACCAGCCGCAGCGGCAGACGAGAAGGGAGGAGAAAACAAATGACGGCCCACAGACGGGAGGCCGCGAGGGAGCCGAGCCGAGCTACCGAGTCGCCGCTCCAATTTCATCCTCTAGAAACGATGTTGTAAAATGAGGCCCCATATCAATATCAATCTGACGACAAACTGCGTGATAATCGCTGCTGCTCACACGTTCGACCATTTTTCTCATTCACGGTAGGCGGCACAGATCATTAGAAGTACACCGTAACAAATTCTTCTACGAAAATTCGACCATTGATGCGGAAATTTGCGGAACGACTGGTTCGGGATTTTCCCAAACTTTTCGTTAAAATTCGAAAAACTGAAATGCTAGTATCTTACGAGATTACCCCACCAGAGAATAATTTTCTGCATTTAAAACCTTGTTCATCATTTTCGGGAAATACTACGGAAAATAACTATTTTTTTTCAGTGCACAATCAAAACCCCTGTTTTCTAATTAACAAAATCTTGCCGTCCCTTTTTCCTCGTTTCTCAGACCGCCAATCTCACGGCTCACGACTGGCACAAGTGTTTTGTCCACATCCAGGGGACGGGCAGTAATCGTACTCACATGCTAATCTCCGTGTGTGTGTGTGTGTGTGTGTGTGTGTGTGTGTGTGTGTGTGTGTGTGTGTGTGGACTCTACGTGACGCTGATGACCCCGATAATGACGGCGATGATGATGGTTTTGATGATCGGGTCGGACAGGGCGGAGAAATGGGAAGAGCACACACACACACACACACACACAATGATGCGCCCTATTACCCATTTAAGTGGGACGACAAAGGACCCGGCTCGTGCCTTTGTGTGTGTGCGCGCACGCGTGTGTGTGTGTGTGCATTTGCGTAATGTATTCAAGATGCAAGATATATGGCAAACAGACTTATCCGGGACAGCCATACGCCATACGGCGTGGCGACCGGTACCTCTCTCCCTCACACACACACGCACACACACACCTTTTCCTGGCCGTTTTCTCCTCTTTTTGCGGTCCTACTTGAATATTTATTCCTTTTCCGAAGGCAGCACGTGAGTAGTGAGTGCTAGGAACGGTACTCGTATCGAAGTACCGGCACATAGATTGGGGATGGCGGCCTGACATTAAGCATCGCCGCTGCGACGAGCACTCTCAAAAATAGAAAATAAAAATAAAATTCAGTAACACAAATGTGACGAAAACATTTCCACGACCGAAATAACTGAAATCGAAAAACGTGCTGGCGTTCTCAAACAGAGAGCTGTGCTCCAGTCGTCTGGTTATGCAAATGCGAAGTGTCGAGCAGAGAACTGCGTGCAGAGCGAGGCGCGTAAAGCAGTTCTCCAGTGGTGACAAGGCGACAGGGGCTGGAGAGGTGCTGGAGAGGTGCCCAGCTCCAGCCGTGCCCGGAGGTGCCAAGGCGCCGCCAGGCGCGGGCGAACAAACAGGCGCCTGAGTCACCAGCTCACCGCTCCCCGCCGCCGTCAACAGCATTACGGGGACGGCGCACGGCGCCTGACCACGGCCAATAAAAAGAAACGACGTTGTTCGAGTATGAGGAATTTATTTTATTGCCACGGAATCGGACGATTATGTGACAAGGCAGTCGGGAGGAACTCCTTGGAAGGGAGAAGGGGGGGGGGGGAGAGAGAGAGAGAGAGAGAGAGAGAGAGAGAGAGAGAGAGAGAGAGAGAGAGAGAGAGAGAGAGAGAGAGAGAGAGAGAGAGAGAGAGAGAGAGAGAGCGAGAGAGAGACAGACAGACAGACAGACAGAGAGACAGAGACAGGGAGAGAGACAGAGAAAGAGAGACAGAGAGAGAGGGGGGTCGAAAGAGGAAATCTCGTCCCAGGCGAAGCTGCTGCGTTGGGACTTTGGAATCTGCATTTTCCGAGGGGGATTTTTCCGCTGTGAGAGGGAGGGAGACGGAGATGCTGCGGCGCTCTGAGACGCGCGAAAGAGTGCAGGTGCCAGAGAGAGAGAGAGAGAGAGAGAGAGAGAGAGAGAGAGAGAGAGAGAGAGAGAGAGAGAGAGAGAGAGAGAGAGAGAGAGAGAGAGATCGCAGCTGAGCCGGTGTCGGAGGGAGCGGAGCGGGGTGTGCGCTGCTACAGCATCCAGGGTGATATGCATGGCAAGCAGCCGCGACCCCTGGGAGATGGCGCACCTGTTGCACGCGTGTTAGTGAGAGGGGAATAGAAGCAGCAGGAGGTGTGTTTCAGAGAAAGAAAGAGAGAGAGAGAGGGAGAGAGTGACCGTACAGCATGGTGAGCTGTACGATCGTCTGCGTGTTTGGCGTTGTGAGGGCGTCGTGTGTGTGTGTGTGTGTGTGTGTGTGTGTGAGTCGCCCGCTAATGCGCCATTGTTTCCGCTATGAGCCATTAGTCCCGCTAACAATGCATTTCATCTGCGCCATGCCGACCCCACCGGCCGCCGCTATTAACCCTCCGCCGCAGTCATCGGTCATCCGTACAGTGCGCCGCCTGCTCCAGCAAACGTCAATGCACACGCATGAAAATGATGACAGCTGTCACAAACAACTTCTCTGTCCATTTTGGGTTTGGGGAGAAGCAGCAACACATAGGTTGTGATGACCACAAGATTTCGTTAGGGCAACTTAAAAGCCAGTCGCGTCAGCGAAAAGTCCGTTTTTTTTTTTTCACTTGTCCTTTTTTTTCTTCCTTTTTTTCTTTTTCAGAAAAGGACACATGTGACCCCAGATTTGGATTCCTTGCGTCGAGCTGAGTGCAAGCAAACTAAATGTCTCAAACCCTGTCGAATAAAACTGATGTAAGTTTTCAGGACATTCTCTACAAGCACAAGCCCGCGGGGCTATGGTCAACGACAACACCTTCGTGAGCGCATTCCTGTCGGGAGTGTACCCACGGCGGCGGCAGCGGCGGCGGCGGCGGCAGCGGCGGCAGCAGCGGCAGCGGCGGCGGCAGCGGCAGCGGCGGCGGCAGCGGCGGTACCGGCCGGGTAACCACCGCGCACTGGCCACCGCTGGCCACCTCCTCAAGTGGTCAAATTACCACCACACAATGCCATCGATATCAGGCCAACGAGGGCCGTAGGGCTGCCTTATTAGGAGGGCCGGCAGGCAGCCCGTACTGCCAGATGCAGCCCGGTGCAGCCCGGTGCAGCCTGAATGCCTGCCGACCACTGCGATCGTGATAGGGCAGCACGGCCACAGCACCGCTGGGCCCCGCTGGCTGCACCGGCCGGAGCGGGCCGGAGTGAGTTGGCTTGTAACGCTGCTCGGTTCTGGCTCCTGTGTCACACATTCGTCTACACCGTGCGCCACACAGACGCTGTTTTGTAACATTTTTAAGGCAGTCACCATGACTGGCTTTTTACAAGCGTAACGTTGCGCGGTCGCTAAGGTTGCGATAAAAAGTGTTTTTGTTGAAATCGGGTACGTTATTTTTTCTTTGCGGACCTTTTGGAAAACGAGGAGAAAGGTTGCTGTCAACTTTTAAGTCCGATTTTTAAGAACTCGTTACTTTGTCATGCGCGGGGATATTTTTTTTTTTTAAGTTTCCATAAAACTGCCTCCCTTCTAGCATTTCCGGCACTTCTGGAACAGTTCGAGAGGCTCGTTTTAAGGAAAAAGAGTATTGACTATCGGCGGCGTGTGTGCCCGAACCGACTCTCGTAAGTGGCCGCGGCCCTGGCGGGGCGCATTAGCGCGGGTGACTTGCAGCAGCAGCAGCAGCAGCAGCAGCAGCAGCAGCAGCAGCAGCAGCAGCAGCAGCAGCAGCAGCAGCAGCAGCAGCAGCAGCAGCAGCAGCAGCAGCAGGGGTGACTTTGTTGCGTCCCGGCGGACCAGCGAGTGCAGCGCGCGTGCGGGGCTGCAGTTAAAGCCTTTAAACTGCAGTGCGACTGCAGTGAGACTGCAGTGAGACTGCAGGCAGGCGTCCCGGAATAGCCTCAGAGCACCACACACCACACCCTCACGGGGTTATCACCTCGTGGCTCCGCGCTATCACAGTCACGGTCCTCTGGGAGCGGCCGGGGCTAGAGCCGGGGCCCACCGCACCCCGCACCACTCTTCACAGTGTATAATTACACAGGTCAGACTGACAACTTCATTCCCGAGTCCCCCGCGCGGCGGAGGCACGCGACAGGGAGGCTGCCGGCGGCCGCGGCGCCACGTGCCGAGAGAGAGGGACGGAGCGAGCCGTCGCCGGCTGCGGCAGACGGAGACAGCAGCAAAGGCGACGGCCTGCCGAAAGGACGGAAACGCGAGACAGACAGACAGACAGATGTGGTGGCGGCGGGGGAGGGGGGAGGGGGGCCGGGGGGGGGGAGGGGGCGCCGGGAAGTCACGCAGTGCGGGCCGGGCGGCGCATGCCTGCCAACGTATAAATATTTAACGTGCTGATAATTAGGGTGGGCCCGGCCACACGTGCCTTGTGGACGGCCCCTGACGGGGCCCTCTGACGGGGACCCCCGAGGGGGCTCCGCGGGGTACGGCACGCCCCCCCCCCCCCCCGCATGCGTTCCGACGCGCGTAGACAGGAGGAAGGCGGCCGCGCGCATCCCGTTTTTTCCACGTCCTCCCGAACGACACAACGGGCAGGCGTGCGCCGCCATGAGAAATGCAGCGCCACGCGACGCGCCTTGATGTGGTGTCGAACCCGGGACACAAACAAACGTCCAAACGGCCCGAGGGAACGGGCTGCGAGGTGACGAGATAGCCGGGTAACCCGATGCCTGCCCGCCCTGCGCGCCCGGCACCGGCCCCGCACGCAGCCAGCACCTGCACCGGCTCAGTGCGACCACACTCAAATAGAAAATAAAATTTAAAAATAAACTGTCAAAATCATCGCCCGAAGCGATAAAGGACTTTGAGGAGGCTGTGTTTGTTCCAGCCGGGCAGTCTGGGCATGAGCAAAGAGGTGCCGACGCGCCCGCCGGGTAGGTAGGCAGCCTCCACCGTCCCGTGCACGCGTGTCGTGCGGGCTGGCCTACCCCGGCATCGCAGGCGCTCGGTCCGGCAGTGGACGACTGGGAGTTGCCGGACCGGGAGGGGGGGAGGAGAGGTGATGGTGATAGTAATTGACAACATTAAAACACGCGGGTGACGGCCGGGGCCGGCCTAGGGGAGGGGCTGGCAAGGGGTTGGGGGCGGCTCGCGGGGGCGGGCTGTGCTCTGGCCGCCCCCCTCCGCACTGCCATCTGCCGTACGGCGAACAGCAGCTCGTGTCTGAGTCATCGTCGCCAGAGCTGGGCTATGGGAGCTCCGCGTGCGAGGCGAGGCGAGGGAAGGGACTGTCGGCGAAAATACGCAAAAGCAGAGGGAGATTGGCGCTGCTGGACGCCGCGGTCCGCTCCAGTCCGCCTCCGGTCCGCTGCTGATTGCTTCCTGGCCGTCCGTAACCTAATCCCGTCGAGGGGAGGCGGGGGCGGGGGCGGGGGGGGAGGCGGAGGGGAGGACGGCCACTGGCACCGCCGCGATCGCTCCCGGGGGAGATCACATAGGGGCTGTCGGAATATTACGTAACGCTGCACTCTCACACGGCGCCCGCCCCCGGCCCGCCCCCGGCCCGCCCCCGGCCGGCAGCTAGTCCGCCCGCTGGCACGCTGACCCAATAGTGCGCACCTCAGAATAGAGATGACGGCTCCCGTCTTCTGGTCTGGTTCTGTTCCGACCCGGCGCTGCAGCCACAGAGGGCACCGCCTGCTGGCCCGGGCCGCGGGGGCAGCGGGGGCGGCGGGGGCGGCGGGGGCGGCGGGGGCACAGCCCGCCGGCACGTGTGTGACTTCGGGCGGTGACGCCATGCCGTGTCCAACTCTTCACGCACTGAAAACTGTGCGGCCTCTGGTTAGTCCCAGTCCGCGGCTGGTCAGCGCCATGGTCAGCCTGTCGGACACCGTCGGGGCGCCGTACATCAGGGAGCCGACCGTGCAGCACAGGGCAGCACAGCGGGCTGAAGAAATGAAGAGTGTCTCGGTGGGAGCGTCAGCAGTAAAAATACACTCTCGGCAAGCAGCGGGAAGCGACGCGGGACGAGAGAGCACACGCACGGAAATAGGCGGGAGAGAAAGAGAGCGAGATAAATTTGCGCGTCATTTTGATACTCGCGGATGAAACACACGGTCAACGTTGTCGTCGTTTGGTGCGTGAAGTGTGTTGATCAGGGAGGGGGCTTCTTCCTCTGCGACCAGTGCGGAGCTGCGGAGCAGTGTCAACAAGGGCGAACGTATTCCGTCCCGATTCCCATCAATACGCAGCACTTGGGCACACACACACTCACACGCAGGGGTCAGGCCGGCCCCAGGGCAGGCACGCACTTCCACGCGCGTTTGGGGTTTCATCCGGTAAATAAGGGTGAAATACGTGAGAGACAAGCCCGGGGGGGGGGGGGGGAGGAAGGGGGGTTCTCCTAGTAACAGATGGTTCTCTGCTAGTTAAGGAGCAGAGAGAGGGATAGATGTATAACAGGGGGATAAAATGGTGAGGGGGGAGGTCGGTGCCTGGCAGCAAACAGACCGTTTAAAGTGTCATCTTTATTGCGTGCGAGGAGAGGGGCAGGGGGGGGATCCCCTTCCTTAGCTCTACATTTTTACCGGTGGCGGAAAAAAATTAAGAGAGAGAAGGAGATAAATAAAGGTGGGGGAGGGGTGGGGGAAACATGGTGTGGCGGCTGTTGAAATGGGGGGGGGGGGGAGAGAGAGAGAGAGAGAGAGAGAGAGAGAGAGAGAGAGAGAGAGAGAGAGAGAGAGAGAGAGAGAGAGAGAGAGAGACTGCGCCTTCGTTAGGCCACTCGGCAAACACCACCGCGCCGGGGCGGTTGGGGTGGTGAAAGTGGATAGGATAGGTGTGACAGTCGTGCCTGTCAACAAGGGAGCGGCCCAGCCATGGGCACAGCCATGGGCACAGCCATGAGCACAGCCATGGCAGCGTTGTTCAGACGGCTAACGATTTCCACACCAGGCACGCGCGCATCGTCCCAGGTTAAAATTTTCCGAGAAAGGAAAAATAAAAAAAAGAACAGAAAAGTCCCCCCTCCGCGGGTCCTAATGAACTGGAAGGAGCCCTTTGAGCCCTGCTTGTTGTCGGGAGCACGGAGGAACGGGTGAGGTGTGTAGCGGCAAAGGGCTTTCGGGGGGCCGAAGGCTGTACCACGGGGAGTACACAGGGCCAGGGCAGCCAGGGCAGCCAGGGACCAATAAGTCCACAGTAAACGCCGAACACCTCGCGGGCTGCCTCTCTCTCTCTCTCTCTCTCTCTCTCTCTCTCTCTCTCTCTCTCTCTCTCTCTCTCACGCACACAGACGGTTACGTGCCTGGCGAAGGGCCGAGCCGAGACGGGAGGGTGTGGTATGCCGGTATGAGGTGCGAGCCCATGCGAGCGGCGCTGAGCTGCCAACTTGAGCGCGCCGGTGGTAAAATTATTTTATCGGTATTCCCAGCACGCGTCCCGCAGGGCTGCCACCACCACCACCACCATGCCTCCAATCCGAGACAGAGTTTGTCGGAGGGGAGACCCCCGTCCCGTCCAGTCCCGCATACTACACAGCCGCAGCCGCCCTTTCGCGTGCGGGGGTTTAGGAAGAGGAGAGCACGAAGGACTTCGGCAAACACACACACACACACACACACACACACACACACACACACGCACACACACACGCACACACACACACACGTGACAATCAGTGAGGAACACGTACAAGGAGAGGTGTCTTGTGAGCTGCCAAGGGGTATCGCAGCAAGAGTGCACAGGAATATTATCACACTTCGTGAAATACTTGGTAGGCGATTTTGGTGCAATTTTTTTATTTCTGTGTTTTTGTGATTCGAAATTTTATTTGGTTAGCTCGTAGGTAATTTTCAATTACGGAGGAAACGTAGGTGATGTGAAGTTTCTAATATTTTTTTTTCAAACAAGTTTTTGCCCTAGAATACAGGTGAGAACAGACGGGTGGCGCGTTGTCAGACACCGTGTTGTACGGGAAATGCCGAATTGTCATAGTGTACAGCGACAACACATTACGTTAAACGGGAAATGTGAGGGGAATTGTCGCAAGGTTGGCTGGTCACAGCGCGGCCCTCGCCCCCCTATGCAACCCTAATTTATATTTACCTCGCATTTACCCAACAAAAATATGTTAATACCCCAGAGAACAATTGTATTCATCTTCGTGAAGCATTTTCTAGAAGTAGTCGAGTAACTTTCAGCGGAATTTTTTGTGACGGTGTGCGCGCGCCGATGGATGCAGTCCCGTGGGCGGCAGTGGGGGCGGCGGTGGGGGCGGCGGGTGCCTAGCTGGGGACATTAGCAGCGTCCTGCGCCCTGAGAGGAGGCGGCCACATCCGCTAGCATCCGCCGGGGCCGCCGTCCTCCGCCACGCCCAACAACGCCCTGTCCGCGGCCCCCCATAGCGCCCCCGGACCACGGTATACTCCTCTAGACTTTTTCAGCGAGTTACACTTTCAGCACACCGAGATAATGAAACAGCCATGTTTATGACGTTTTCACACACAGTGCATACACGCACGCGCACACACTTCCGATGGACTAGACCGCATCAGACAGTAGCGGAGCGGCAGCGGTGCAGATGGGTCAGATGAGATGGGGTCAGCAGCCCCCCCCCCCCCCCCCCCAGCCCCTGCTGCCGCCGCCACCAAGGTCGGCAGGAAGTGTGCGGATGTTTGATGTCATCACGTCCCGGTGCATCGGGCCCCGCGCCGACCAGGGCCCTCGGCGGGGTATTTATACCGCACTCTGCGTGTTATTTTCATATTTCACATTCCTCTAGCGTCATTATTATTATTATTATTATTATTTTTAATTCTTCCCGCCACACACTTCCTGTGCACACTATACGCACTCTGACAGACCCACTGCAGCGTCCCTGCCGGGCCGGCGCCTGCCGGGTAGGCAGCCCCGACTGCAGCAGCGCACGCGTGTCGTGCGGGCTGGCCTACCCCGGCACTCGCAGGCGCTGAGTCTCTCTACTCCGGCCGCCCCGCCCCGTCCCGTCCCGCCTCGTCACCCCACGTATAATTTGTGGCCGGCCCTAGCTTTTACCGACTTTTTCCAAAATAGCTTCCCACAGCGGGGCCACCAGCGCCTTCTGTAATTGACGCACGCGTTACCGCGGCTATGGCGCTGGCTGTCAGCGGGCGGTGCCACACGACGGCGTGCGGTCACGTGACGGGAAGGGAGGGGAGGGGGGGGGAGGGGGGCTGTCATTCACCACCATACCGCGGAGCTGCCGTTAAAAGCTTCATTCAAACGATCGGAAACGGCGCGCGGCGTTGCGGCGCTGCCACCACCCACTCACTGCGCGCCCGGCCCGGCCCCGGTAACGCCGTCCCTCACTTTATAGACGTGCCCATCCAGGAAGCGCACCCGGCGGCGGCGACTGCAGCGACTGCAGCAACTGCAGCAACTGCAGCAACTGCAGCGGCGGCATAACGCCGGGCCGCCGCCGTAAATTGTCTCCAGAAGGCAGGCGGCGGGGAAGGGGGGGGGGAGGGGGAGAGGACACCGTCGTACGGGGACCCCGCGGCCCCCACGACAGGAGCTGACGGCGCAGCACGTCCCCGTCGTCAGCGGTTGTAGCCCCTGCAGCGCCCCGGTGTTTCAGGGAGCGTTGAGGGTGCACTAAAGGTGCACTCAGGGGCAACTTGGGGAGGGTGTACTTAAGGTGCACTAAGAGACAGCTTGGGGAGGGTGTACTTAAGGTGCACTGAGAGACAGCTTGGGGAGGGTGTACTTAAGGTGCACTAAGAGACAGCTTGGGGAGGGTGTACTTAAGGTGCACTGAGAGACAGCTTGGGGAGGGTGTACTTAAGGTGCACTAAGAGACAGCTTGGGGAGGGTGTACTTAAGGTGCACTCAGGGACAACTGAGGGTGCATTGAGGGCGTACTTTAGGTGGCATCAGGGTGTACTTGAGGACGCGGTGTCCTCGGCGGGGTATCCGCTGTACTCCTGCCAACGGTCTGACGGCGCCGCTGAGTGAGCGCCATTTCCATACGTGCCCCGCTGCCCCGCCCAAAGCAGCCGCACAATTGCTGATGTCGCCGATGCGTTCCCTGCTACGGCGGGCGCAGGGTGAGGCCCCCGCCCCGCGGCCCCCGCGGCCCCCGCGGCCCCCCGCGGCCCCCCGCGGCCCCCCGCGGCCCCCCGCGGCCCCCCGCGGCCCCCCGCGGCCCCCCGCGGCGCCTGCCACGCGTTGCTAACTACGGCATACAATGGCAGCGGTGTAATGACGCTCGCGCACCGAGGCCCTTTGTCACAGCTCGGCACGTAGAGTGCATACATCCGCCGGGGCCGGGCTCACAAGCGGACACGGCGGCACCAAAGTCTACGATTTCGACCCAATTCCGCGAGTATCGACGCGACTCTCAGCAGATAAAGGGGAAAATAACGTTCCGTGCCCAATTTCATTTGCGAGAGGGTCATTTTGGGAGGTTCAAAAAGTTCAATTTCAAGGCGATATTTTTCATTAAAACATTTTCAATTTTTCCATCAAAAATTGCTTTCTGTTGGGTCGAAGTCGGAGAATCGCCACACTGAGGCACCGTCCGCTGCCCCCCCCCCCCTTCCCCCTCAGGGGAAAGGGCAGTGGAGCCCCACGCGTGGCGTTGGCGCTTACAAGGGTGCAGTGATGGCATGCACCTGGCAAAGGGCGTGCCCTTCTGGGGGCGGCCGGCCCTTCACAGGGGGCCCCCCGGGGGGTCTGTTTGCTGTTGCAGGGCCGCAGCCAAAGGCCAAGAGCAGGCCTCCATGTTGTCTCTGCCACTTCCTCGCAGCACAACGCGCCCGCCGGCATGTGCAACGCACAGTTATTCCAATTCTCTTTCTTGTTCTTATTTCGGCCCGGGTCCCACCACGTGACCTCATGACCCCCCCTCCCCCCCACCCCCCTCCCCTCCGAGTCGTTTCACACATTAGGGGCGGCAGAGCAGCCAACAGCACGCACGGGCAGACAGAAGGGCGACGTGACTGGGCGGGACGCGGGGGGACGCGGGGGGACGCGGCGGGACGCTTCACGCGGAGCCGGCCGGCGAGCAAACCCCTTCCCTTTCTGTTGTGCACGGGGGAGGGGCGCGGACTCTCGGCGTCCAAGGAAAATATTATTGTAGAAGACGTGGCACAACACCCCCTCCCCCTCCCCCTCCCCGTCCTCCCCGCGTCGCGCCGTTCAAGGTTTAGGTCCCCAACGGAAGCGGCGCAGGCGGGGTGCCGGGCCGGGCCGGGCCGCAGTGCGCTCGACTTGCACCCTTCTCTTCTCTTCGCTTCGCTTCCCTCCGAGACCACCCTGTAGCAGCCCACAGTCAGACGCCAACCGCCCTGGGGTCCCAGAGCGGTCCCCGGGGAGCGGCCAAACAGGAAGAAGGGTCCGGCCACGTCCGGCACCGCGCTGCCCGCTGCCCACTGGATTCTAATCAGCTCTTTCTCTCTCTCTCTCTCTCTCTCTCTCTCTCTCTCTCTCTCTCTCTCTCTCTCTCTCTCTCTCTCTCTCTCTCTCTCTCTCTCGTTCTGCTGCGGAGTGGCTTCCCCCCTTCCCTAGCGCCGTGCGAAAGTGTGAAACGGCGAAACGTCCAAAATAGTCATAGGTCTGCGGTCGCCTTTTCAGGAGCGTTGGGGCCGGCGGCGGCAGCAGCAGCAGCAGCAGCAGCAGCAGCGGCGGCGGCAGCGGCAGTGGAGGCCGGGTTAGGGTCTTACTGGGCTCCGAGGCCGAGACAAGGCAGGAAACTGAGCATTCGCGTTGACGTGTGAATTGGGAGTGACTGACTAGCGGTGCCGCGCGCAGCATCCCCGTCACCTCCCGTCTACCTATGCTCCCTCACCCCTGCGAGCCGGCAGGCTGGCTGCCTGACTGGCTGGCTGCCTGACTGGCTGGCTGCCTTGGCTGGCTGCCTGGCTGACTTGCCCATGCTTTCGTGATGAATCGGGTGACTTTCAACTTCCTCCACTCCCCAACGTCATTCTGGATGAATTAAAGCGTCGAGACGACGGATCCTCCAGCAGACGACACACACACACACACACACACACACACACACACACACACACACCGTCACACGTCACGCAAGGAAGCGACGCGACGCTACCGGAGCGGGTTCATACACACACACACACACACAGAGCAGCAGCAGCAGCAGCAGCGGCGGCGGCGACGCCAGGGTCCCGGCTGCAGGGCGCGGCTAGGCGCGGCCAGGGTCCACACTTATTCTAATTAAGAGCAATAAGTCGGCAGGGATAGGGCACGGGCCGCCACGCACGGCCACGCACGGCCAGGCGGCACGCATGTGGGTGAGCGGGCGTGCCTTTGCGGTGCCCCGCGGTGCCCTGCGGTGGCGGCGGGGCGGGGTCGTCACACACAGGACTATCATCATCCACGCCTGCATCCCGGCCATCATCCCGGCCCAGCCTCAGCGTATCGTGCCGACAGCACGTGCCTGCGGGGCCTGCGGGGCCTGCGGGTGTGTGTGTGTGAGAGAGAGAGAGACAGGGTGTGCTCAGCACCGCTCAGCACCTCCCCGATGACCCGCATGTCGGAGGCCGCCGCCGTCCCGCAGGTCCCGGGCGGCGTGCGGCGGCGTGCATAGCGGCCTCTGATAACGCCGCGACACGTGAGTCGGTCCGGGGAGTCCCCGGGGGCGGCGGGGGCGGCGGGGGCGGCGGGGGGTGGTGCTGCCGGGGGGCGCAGCGCGGCGCGGCGCGGCGGCACCACGACTTGTTGCGCCAACTCATAAAGGCCGTCTTTACGACCGACTCCTTCTCGAAACCAGCAAGAGGAGTACCATAGGCAGAGGAGACCCCGCGGCCGAGGAGCCGAGCCGAGCCCAGCGCCCCCAAGGCTGCGCGCCGCCCGGCGCAGGCCGGAGGGTTCGGGTTCGACTCCCCCCCTCCCTCCAGCTTTTAGTGCACATACATTTCTCTCCCCATTCGGCGCCTTTCCAACCGCTCATTTTCCGGACCCCAAAACACTTTTGTGGTGTTCGCGTCGCCTCGGCTCAGCGGGGCTCCAGGCAGCGGCCGCGGCAGCGGCAGGGAGACTTTACGGCCGTTTTATCACGAGCAGTGACACGCACACACACACGCGCACATGCACACGCACACACACACACACAAACACACGGAACACGCACAACGGAACAGGCTCTGTAGCGCGACGCGGCGTTCCGGGGCCCGGCCGGCTCAGCGAGGCGGCGGCGGCAGCGCCAAAGGAACGGGCGCACGAAACCACGGCAAATATGCGGCAAGGATGTGTGTGTGTGTGTGTGTGTGTGTTGTGTGTGTGTGTGTGTGTGTGTGTGTGTGTGTAAAGGGCTGCGCAGGGCGGCGGGTACGGACGAAGGCGCGGCTGGCAGAGACCCCCCTCTCCTCCCCCCCCCTCTTGTTCCCCAACTCCGCTGCACCGTAGAAGGCTATTTTCTCAAATTTCAGGGCACAAAATTCCGGAATAGTGAATAACCAGGACGACAAGTAAAATGGCAGACGACGGTTACCTAACAGTCTTACTCACCACCACTCCCTCTCTCTCTCTCTCTCTCTCTCTCTCTCTCTCTCTCTCTCTCTCTCTCTCTCTCTCTCTCTCTCTCTCTCTCTCTCTCTCTCTCTCTCTCTCTCTCTCTATCGCACTGGGTGCGGGGAATGAGAGATATCGGCGACAAACATGATCGAACACTATCGGCATCGCGCACACCTCCACACGCCGCCGCCGCTTGCCGCCCACATGCGGGACCCTGTGGAAACAGTAGCCCCCCCCCCCCCCCCCCCCCCCCCACCACCACCATCACACACGCAGTCACTCATTTTTCACATGCGGTAGTCACCCACATATGCTCCCTGCTCAACCCCTCTCTTTCTTTCTTTCTTTCTCCCCCCTCCCCTCTCTATCTCTCTCGCTCTCGCGGCACGGTATATGGCACTCAGCCGCGAGGCCCGCAGCAGGGCGGGTAAATGAACCCACGCTAGCAACCCCCCCCCCCCCCCCCTACCGTCATAACTAATATAACCCCCTCTCCCCCGCCCCCCTCCTCTCATCCAAAACCAGCTGTTTTAACACCTCCGGCTGACACTCCGTACGGTACACCCACGCACACACACACACACGCGCGCACACACACACACACGCACACACACACACACACACACACACACACACACACACACACACACACACGCGCACACACACACACACACGCACACACACACACACACACGCACACACAGAGCCCTCAGCGACCGCAGCGCCGCCCTGCGGAGAGGTTTGTGTCACCGACAACTCAGACCGAATCCTTTCGATCAGAGGCTTTATCGGGACAACAGAACACGCCTCGCGCGGCACGGCGGTTCGACTGGACACCACAGCCGAGACTTACCACAGCGAAACGTGTCCCCCTCCCCCCTCATCGTCGAGATTCCTGATCTCCTGCTCTCTCTCTCTCTCTCTCTCTCTCTCTCTCTCTCTCTCTCTCTCTCTCTCTCTCTCTCTGATTTCGATACAACGTCGTTGTTGCCTTTATTTATTTGAGAGGACAGCTCCGAGGACCAACCGCATCGCCGTGCCCCCGCCGGACCCCCCCGGGGGGTCCCCCCTGACAACGCTGCCCCCTAGAGGACACCGCCGTGGACGAAAAGTCACCTCGTCCGCGTGCAGCTCCTGCCCCCCCCCCCCCCCCCCCCCCCCTGCGGGTCTCATCTCGATCGGAAAGCAGTAAAATTCGCCGCCCGAAACATTCCTCCGGGGCGTTTAATTAATTGCGTTTAAGTTGGCAGCGGGCCGGACCACCCCGGTGGAGCCATGGAGGTTAGCGGTGCGGTTGTTCGGGCGGCCCGCGTGAAATTAGCACCATCTCTGACCCCCGTGCCACGACTCGAGAGGCAAACCCGCCGGCGCCGGCTAAAGTTCCTTCCCTCTGCCTTGGGGGGAGAGTAGATGTCCGAACGAACTTGTTCGTTGATTTCGTTGACAAGCAACAAGTTTTGTCGCGAGAACTAAAAGCGCCGTTTTGTTTCCGCCTCGAAATTTTTGCCGACCCAACAAAAAGTCAGCTCCCGCAACAAAATGTAATGCTAATGCGTCACGAAATTCGACAAACAAATTTGCTGGGGCAGCTAACATTTTTTGTCTTTTTTTATTTAATTTTTTTTATTTTTTGTTCGCCTGTACGTAGCTCGGGCCCAAGGTGCAGCGCGAGCGTGCGGACGGAGCACTTTTAACGAGTCAGAGCTGCTGACGCTGACGGTACTGGGCGAACCAAAGACGCCGCACGGGCGCCAACTTCTTGATGACAACTACTTTTCCTATGTGGCGCTTCGACGGTTTTCGCCGCGCAGTTTGCGCCCCTGCTGCTCCGTGGCGGGACTGGAGCTGCTTAGGGAAGCCACAGGGCCGCGCTGGGCCGCGCTGGGCTGGTGCCGGCTGGTCCCATTCGGCCGCGCGAACGGCGAGAAAAATGTCTGCCTGAAGCAGCGTTGTGTCGCGCTCCGTTAGCAGCTCTGCAAGGATGGCAAAAAAAAAAAAAAAAAAAAAAAAAAACGCGCGGCGCGGCGATGCGGAGGGCGGAGAGAAAAATAAAATGAAGCCTCGGGATAAGTTGCGGGCACGAATGGATGAATAAAACGGCGTCATAAATGAATGAATGAATGAATGACAACATGACCAGACGACAATGAATGAATGAATGAATGCCCCAGTGATTTATGGAAGCTGGCCGACGTCCGCACCGCCCACGATGGCGCAGGCAGCAGATTGTTTCAATATAACAAAACTGAGTACAAACAATATGCAAACGAGGCCGAGTTATAATGAGGGCATAAAGAGGAAGAGAGTCCGGCCGCAAACGACGAAGCAATATAACGACAAAAATAAAAAAAGTAGGAGTTACAATATGGCAGCGCATCACAAAGGATACGTTCGGAACTTCTGGCGGGTACGAGTAATAAGAGCAATCAAACCAATTCCTTCCACTCGGCATGCGGGCGGCAGCAAGGGAGAGAGGCAGAAACAAGAAGAAGACGGGGAAGAGGGACAAGAAGAAGAATCGAATTGAATTTATTGAATTATCAAAGGCAATGCTACAACAGGACAGATAAGAAACAGTACGTCTCCTCTACGGTATGGAACCTTTGTCGGGGGGGGGGGGGGGGTTACGAACGCTAGGCAGAAAAAAAAACACAGAGTGCTTTGGATAAGCCCAGATCGGAAGTAGGAAGTCGTAACGAAGAAGAAAAAGGCTCGGAAAGTACGCGCAAAATCACTCGCTTTTCGATGGAAAACTCTCTTGCTTTCTCCAGCGTTCGCCTTCTTCGTTTTATACGACTTCTTACTTCCGTTTCGGGCTTCTCCGAAGTTTTCAGAGTTTGACGTTTTCTCGGACGACACCCAGTAAGACGAATGCAAGGGGGGGGGGGGGAAGGCGCTAGACGAGTCGCATTGGCGTTGCGCAGTGCCGTCCTTCGCATTTAGAAGGGAAGGGCAAGGCATTCCTCGCCGGGCTAATGGGAACGCGATGGGCGACGCATTGCCTTACATGCTTTAGGCCGCTGGTTAATTCGTCCCCCTCCCTCCCCCTCCCCCTCCCCTCCCTTTCTCCTTTTTTGCTCCGCCGCCTGCCGCACACAGCAGCTCACAAGCCCATTTTCCTTATTTTTATTTATTTATTTTCGTTCCCTCCGCCCTCCGCCTGCTCCGCCCCGCCTCTAAGCCGTGCTGATGTGGCTGAGGTCGGGTCGGAGCGCTTGCTTGCAGGCTTGTGGAGGCTCTGCATCGCTTTGCGAGGAGCGAGGCCACGCGGACCAACGGCTGTTGCTGTGACGTCAGACCGGGTCGACTGCAGTCATCCGTCATCAGTCATCATCATCAAGGGGCCTAAACTTTGAACACTGACCACACACCCTCATTCTGATTGGTTCCCCCGCGCCTCCCGCCAGCCAATCAGCGTGCAGAAAAAGAGCGCCCTCTCGACCCGAATATAGCAGACTGCTCGCATGAGGCAGGGCAGACGCGTCGCGTCGCGCGCGGGCTGGGCTGACGCTTGGCTGACGGCGTCCCCGCGTCGGCGGGGGGCTGCTGTCGACGCCCTAGCCCTCCCGGCCGCCGTCAGCGGAGGGTGCGCGGTAATATGGGCTCGCTGATGGGCGTAACGGTCGTCTAGGGAGGGGGAGGGGGGGGGGCCGCCCGGACCCGCCCGGAGGGGGCCGGGCCAGAGGGATCACACCAGACAGGCGCAGCCACGGCGCAGCCACGGCGCAGCCACGGCGCAGCCACGGCGCAGCCACGGCGCAGCCACGGCGCAGCCAGACGTGTCACCCGGCCGCGGCGGGGCGGCAGGGTTCACGACCTCAAGCTGGTCCCACTGTAGGGACTGGCCGGCTTCCGCGGCTGCAGGTGCGACGAGGGCTCTCTCTCTCTCTCTCTCTCTCTCTCTCTCTCTCTCTCTCTCTCTCTCTCTCTCTCTCTCTCTCTCTCTCTCTCTCTCTCTCTCTCTCTCTCTCTCTCTCTCTCTCTGTCTCTCTCTGTCTCTCTCTGTCTCTCCGTCTCTCTCTCTCCTTCCCCCGGAAGAACCGGTCATTAGGCCGGCGGTGCTACTGATAGCAGCGCGCGCGCACCCCCTAATATCACAGTGGGTGCAGAGCGGTAGGCACCTGCGCTCCACACACACACACACACACACACACACACACACACACACACACACACACATACACACATACACACACACATACACACACACACATATACACACACATACACAAAAGGCCCGGGGCGGCGCACTGTCAACATCCCGTAGTGCATATCAGCCCTATTTGCCCTATGGCTGCTGCTGCTGCCGGGAGCGATGCAGGTGGCTGTGTGTGTCGGCTTTGGGTGGGCGTGTGCGTGCGTGCGTGTGCGCGAGACGTGCTGTAACCCTGTAGGACACCGGGAGGACCCCCCCCCCCCCTTGAACCCGGCCCCGCGAAAACTCGGCTCTTCCGGCGTGGCGGAAGTAGCTAGCTCATGCCTCGGTGGCTTCATTCTTGTGGAGGGGGAGAGGGACAGCACCGGCTAGATTAGATCCGGACAGAGAGAGAGAGAGAGATAACCATCGCGCTTGTTATGGTTTTTCAATTTGCGCCCCACTGATGAGGACAGTTTTGTTGTGTCGCCAGGTCGTTGCGGTTGCGTGTCGCTGTGCGACCTGCGCCTCGCTGTGCGCCGGCACCACGCAACGCGACGCCGCGCCGGCAGGGGGCGCCACTAGCCACGCTTGTTTTGGTGTTGCCAGGTCAGGCGGGTGAGGGTGGCGGCGGCGTGCTCAGGTTGTCGTGTCGCGTGTGTTCGTCGAACTCACCTCGGGCAGGGCCTAGGCTGGCCTAGGCTGGCCTAGGCTAGGACCCTCAGATGGCCCTACGGTGCCCTACGGTGCCCTACGGTGCCCCCCGCGGCCGGAGGCGTATCATTACATACCTGTGAACACAGAAAGGGCACACATGCGTGAGTGAGATCAAGATCGAACAGATGACTCGGGCGCGCGCTTGCGCTCCCATCAAACAACCATGGCCGTGCAGCCACCACGGCTACCAACGGGTACCACGGCACGGCTACCAACGGGTACTGCCCACCCGGTCCACGCGTATAGGGAGGAACTCGTTTCCACCACGACATATCCTCGACACAACGGCCGACCGTAGGAGGGGGCAGAAAAAATAAAAAAAATAAGGAAAAGAAGAGAAAGAGAGACGCATCGAGCGAACCGCAGCTGCTGCCGAGAGCGCGAACAGCCAGGAACAGAAGAAAAGCGCGCGGGTAGCGTGGCAGACTGCGAGTGGACACGGTCTGCGAGGACGGGTGTGTGACTACCGAGCGAATAGGGTACTCCGGAGAAGCCCGACGGAAATAAAAAGTCGTAAACGAAGAAGAAGAACGCTTGCAGAAAGTATGAGAAATCGCGCGCGTGTGTGTGTGTGTTTTTCCAACCGAAAAAAAGCGAGCCATTTTTCTCGTGCTTCCCTACCGTTATTCTCCTTTCTTACGACTTCTTTACCTCCGCTTTAGCCTTGACCGGGGTACTGTATTGTGACGACCGACAAGTCGGAGGCGGGTGCGTATATATTTGGTGATCCGCCCATCACCTTCCGTCTCTGATGTAATGCCTGCGCGATGGGCGTACGTCCTTGCCCCCCCCCCCCCCGTTCCGTTTAGCAGTTTCACTCCGCTCCCGTGCGCGAGAGGAGTACAGTGCAGACCCCCTCAACTCGATCGCGAAACCAGCTTCGCGAGCGCAGAAAATATGTGTCGGCTGTCGGCCCGTCGGCCCGGCCACGCTCGGCCGCGGCCGGCTAAGCCTCGTACCATCAACGCCCATATACCCCACAAACGGGCAGCATGTGACGTAACCGGTTCTCCGTGTCGGCCGGGACAGAGCCTTACGCCGCTCCCCTCAGGACGGGCCGCATAGAGTACTCCGGAGAAGCCCGAATAAACGGAAGTAAAGGAGTCACGAAGGCAGGAGAGCGCCGGGAAAAGTATGAGATATCGTGTGTATTTTCAAGGATAGGGGGGTTCCGAACACGTTATTTCTCATACTTCCCCCAGCGTCCTCCTTTCTTTCGAGTTGCTCTGGAGTACTCTAGCATCGGAGAATAAACGCCGGCGGCCAGCGATGCCGCCGCCAAGACTGAGGAAGAAGAAGAAGAGCACCGAAAGCGTCGTGCGTGGGGCAGGGCAAGCAGAGCACCATGTCGGAATAACTTCAATGGAATATTCCAACCAAATTGCTGCGCGTTTTCGCCTTAACTTTTCTCCCTCCGGACCTTGTATCCCAGCAACGCGCGCGGTGGCCTCGAGTGCCCCTGTGGTGGCGGCCGTGGCGGCAAGGGGTCCCGAGGGTGCCGCTGTGCCGCAGAGGGCCGTGGGCTGTGGCCGTGGGGCCTCGGCAAAGCCCCCGCCGCCACGCCCCTGTGGGTGCCCAGGGTGTGGCCGAGGTATGGTGGCGTGCTCAGCCGGCGTTAATTCTCGCCGTGGCCCCGTCCCGCCCCGTCCCCGTCGACCCTCGTACCCGCGGCCCTTGACGGCCTATGTCATGGCGCCGGTGGTGGCCGTGGGGTTGGCAGCGCCTCTGGCAGGGCCTCTGGCAGGGCCTCTGGCAGGGCCTCTGGCACGGCCTCTGGCACGGCCTCTGGCACGGCCTCTACGGCCTCGCGAGGGCGTAGAGGCCGTCTGGTATTCCAGAGATGAGCGAGCGCGCCTACACGGCATCAAAAAGAAAGTTTTAAAAAATATGAGAAATGGAGTACTCCGGAGAAGCTCAGAACGGAAGTGAGAAGTCGCAACGAAGAAGAAGAAGAATGCAGGGAAAGTATGAGAAATCAAGTATTCGGAACCCCACTGCCCTTAAAAAAAAAAATCACGCGATTTATCATATTTTCTCCGGGATTCTTCTTCTTCGTTACGACTTCTTACTTCCGATTCGGGATTCTCCGGAGTATACTCCGGAGAACTGACTTTGGCACGGCCTTCTCAACTTCCATGTCTGCCCCTCCCATGCTTACAGTGTTCCGGCTACGTCTAGTCAGCACAGGGGACGGAGAGAGCAGACGTCTTCGTAAACTCATTCACATAATAGAGTCCAGGCAGCGCGGTGGACCGCGGTGGACGGTTATATGAATCTCAGCGCTGGGCGCGGTGGGTTTCGAGGAACACTACGTGTGCGTGCCATTTTGAATATACGATAGAGGCCTGACGTCTGTTTTTCTTTTACACCGGAAATGTAAGGGGGGGGGGGATATGGAATAGTAAAATATTAATGCCAACCTAAAGAGGGGACGACAAAATGGTCATTACGAGAGCAACCCCTTCGCCTTCCAAAACACCCCTACCAAATTATTATGTTTGGAGTCGGGCGCCGCGCCGTACCAATCTGCCTGCTGCCCCTGCTGCCCCCCTCAGATTGGAGCCCGCTGATTTAGAAAGGGAAATGGCCTCCCGGTCACACTCAATCGAGATGCAAATAGTGTGCTACGTAATTTAAAATCAAAATTTTCTTAATTTTTTTTTATGTCCTTTTTCTCAAGTTAGTTCTGATTCTTTTCTTATTTTCTTTCCCTAATTTTTCAAAATTTTTACCAACCTTTCATTTTTCTCATTGTATTTATGAATTATTTTTTCTGACTTTTTCCGGCCGCCCCTTCCCTTTGCTGGTTGGCCGTCTGTCTGCGCGGGGTACGGCCGGGCCTGGCCACCCTTATCTGGCACTCCTGCATATCTCACCCCCTGCTGCCCAGGCGCACCGCGCACCGCCCACCTCGCCCGCACCCGGTGTCGCGTAATAGCCACTCATTGGGCACGAGGCGAACACCCATCAAACGGCGTGAGACCCATTAAAATGTCAACGACAGATGCGTCCGCCGGCCACCTCCTGCGTGTGTGTGTGTGGGGGGGGGGGGGGGCGGTGGGTCGGTCAAGGTGTCTGTCTGCCGAAGAATAAGATTAGAATAAAATAAAAACCCAACAGGACACAAAATTCGGTGCGGCGGCGTAAATTTCATTCATTTATCTTTCTTTTTTTGGTGGGCCTCGAAAACCGCTTTGTGCGCCAAAAACGGGTCGAAACAATGAAGTCACACAAACAGAGGCGGACCGCGCGCCGTGGAGGCGGCAGCGGCGGCCGACTTAGGGAATCATAATGAAAGTAAAAAATAAAATAGAAATGAGATAGCCTCCAATACATCGAGACGAGCCGCGCGGCGCGGTCGGATTAGACCAAGACTTTCCTTTTTACTGGTCGGCCGCAGAGCGAGAAGTGGCGCCAAGGCCGCGGCGGCGCGGTACCGACCGGACGGGGCCGGGGCCCAACGGGGCCCAACGGGGCCGGACTGGACTGCTGGCGGCTGGCGGGCCGCGAAGCGCGAAGGCGTCTGGGAGGGAAAACTTGACCTTTTCCCTCAAAGACACTCTGTCACTCGTGCGGCGCGCCACAGCAGTCTCTGTCGCACTGGTGGGGTGCTGCGTGGGAGAGCGAGAGAGAGAGAGAGAGAGAGAGAGAGAGAGAGAGAGAGAGAGAGAGAGAGAGAGAGAGAGAGAGAGAGAGAGAGAGAGAGAGCCCCTGACGAGTCGCTAATTTAAACGAGCCCGGCGCTTCGGCGGGGGGATTGCTGATTGATCTCACGCCATTATCTCTCGCCTCGGCGAAGGCTCTCCGCGACCGCGAGTGACGTCACTTCTCCGAAGTATGCGCGGTGCGCGCCACTCGTAAGGGTGCTCGGAGGCGGGGGGGCCGGGGGGGGGGGCCGGGCGGGCGGGGCGGCGCTGTCCAGACAGGTGGCCAGCACGGCCACAGCCAGAGGGCCAGCAAGGGCCAGAGGGTTCCATAGGGGAGGGGAGGGTGCCGGGGGCGGGGCGGGGCGGGCAAGCGGAGGAGAACCAACTCGCCTGCTCGCCCCGACACTTACTCAAGACGTAAAAAAGTGAAATAGGGTTCTGATAGCATCGGGTCGGGAGCAGGCGGCCCGGCACCAGCGGGCACCAGCGGCTACCCCAGCATCAGACGCCACGCCGGGCCGGGCCCTCTCCTCTCTGCTCCTTCTGGCGGGAAAAAGAGGGGGTATTTAAATCACTAAAAACAATGGGGGCCTTCTCAGCGGCAGCGGAGCGCAGCGATGAGCGGCGGGGGGGGGGGGGGGGGGGGCTCCCTGGGGCTGTGCCGGACCAAATAAGATGGTGAGGAAAAGAGGGATGGGTCCAGGGGGGGCACGTAGGGCACACAGGCGGCATGCGTGTGCTGTATCGGACCCACACAATCGTGCCCGCCCGCGGCCTTCTCACACAGATAGTCCGTGAGTGTGTGTGTGTGTGTGTGTGTGTGTGTGTGTGTGTGTGTGTGTGTGTGTGTGTGTGTGTGTAGTGCAGAGCAAGCCGAAGCCGGCCGTATGCACCGCTGCCCGTCAACGCCCTGACAGCCCTTACCGATAATGACCTTTTCTTTTTCCCCTGTGTGTGTGTGTGTGTGTGTGTGTGTGTGTGTGTGTGTGTGTGGGTGTGTGGGTGGGTGCCCCCCCCCACTTAATTTTCATCCCGCACACGTGCACCAACCTACACGCCTTATACTACGGTTGGTATTCTTCCCATTCATACGCGCGGCTCTATATGGTTGTGGTTCGGAATGTTCCGCCGCCGCCGCTGTCGTCCACAAACTCACGTAACGCGCGTGTGTCACGTGTGTGTGTGTGTGTGTGTGAGTGTGGCGGGGAGCGGGCGCACAGACGGGACATCACAAATAAGAGGAGTAGAATTTTCTCAAAATTCTCAGCGGAAAAGGGGATTTTCTTCAAACTTACCGCGGGGGGAAAAAAAAAATAATTGGGGGAAAAGAGGATTTTAGTCCGTTAGGACCAGTGTGCCGGCCTGTTAGCCACACCACGTGGCCGCTGGTGTGTGAAACGCACACGGGCTGTGACGTCACAATGGCGGCCGCGGCCATTTACATGTAGGCAAAGGGCTCGGGGGCACGGGCCACGGACGGACACGCCACGGCACGGTCGAGCGCAGCCGAGCGCACGAGGTCCAAAGCCGCGGTGCGAATGAGCCGGGCTACAACCGCCTTGGCTGGCGCTGGAATAGAGTAACTCCGGTGGAAGTCAGAAGTCGTGACGAAGAAGAAGTAAACGACGCACGGGAGGTATGAGAAAAATATCGGTCGCTTTCTCTCGGTGGCACACGATTTCTCATACTTTGCGTTCTTCTTCTTCGTTACGACTTCTTACTTCCGTTTCGGGCTTCTCCGGAATACTCTATTAGTAGCAGTAGGGCGTCGCCTCGCCCCTGACCTTGGTCGCATCCTCGTCGGCACGATGTGACAGACAGCACAGCAGCAGGACTCGTGGGAAGGACACGGGACGCTAACGGATTATAACCCAGGCCGCGTTATGCAAATCAGACAAGATGAGCGCACCGAGCGGGGCAGGCAGCCGCTACTGCGGGGAGTGCATATCATCATACATGACGGAGGTGTTCTGCACATTTCGTACGCGGCGGTGACAGGCGCATTTTCGCACGCACTTTTCGTAGTACCTTGAAATATGTGCTGTGCAGGTTGTGCAGTCGCGCGAAGCGCGAGGCGCGATTCCGGGCATTATAACCTTCCAGCTCCTCTGACAATAGCATCGCCGGCTAGGAATGTGTCGTCCCGGAGCCTCTGACCACCTCTGACCGGAAGCGGTCAACCACGTGACACCATCCGCCCGCTAGCAGACGACGCTCCCCGCTGGTGCCGCTGGTGTTCGTGGCCATGGTTACTAATGGCCGCAGCCCCGCCGCAGCGCACCAACTTCCGTCGCCGTCTGCCACAACCGCAGCCAGTCTGATTCCGCAGCGCACTCTTCGTGGCCTCCGTCTCCGTCGCACTCATGGGGTGCTGCGTAGGAGAGTGAGAGAGTAAGAGAGCGAGCCTTGGCTTGAAGTGTCTTCGGAATCAGCCCGCAGCGGCGCGGCGCAGGTCACAGGACCGGTGCACGCATCACGTCCCGCCCACACTGCACCATGTCGGGTAGACCGCGGTCCAAGCCGAGCGGTCACACGCCGCCACACGCGTCACACGCCGCTAAAGTTAGATTGATTCACAGTGTAAATTTAGACAAAGCCCTAATTACTGCCGGGTGCAAAGTAAGAAATATATTTCCCATTGAAAAAGCATAATGCGAAAATCCACAATATATTTTTAAGGCCAAATTGTTCATATTATTTCCCAAAAATTTCACATCTCTACTTTACGCGCCTGCTGGAAATCGCGAAATCGTCGCAAGATCGTTGACGATAGCTTTCAATGAAACCGCCTCGCCCAAGTCTACACTTCTTTTTCTTCTCCCCCCCCCCCTTTTTGGTGTGTGTGTGTGTGTGTGTGTGTGTGTGTGTGTGCGCGCATCAGGACGGCCTCGGCACAGGGGTGGTCCCGTTCGTCACCGTGGACGCGGAAAGAAAAACTGTTATTTTTTGGCAGTGCACGCCGCACCGAGAACACTAACCAACACCAACAACTGAACCACCCCTCGGCACCCTGCGGGCCCTGCGGGCCGCCGGGCGCAGACAGAGCAACCCTCCTCACCTTGTCGCTGCGCAACGATGCACGGCCGCGAACAATAGTGCCGGTCACTGGAACAAAAAGACGATCGGCCACGCTGGGGAGGGGCCGGGCCGTACGGGGCAGCCATGCAGCCGCCGAGGTGCGAGAAGGTCCACGGGCAGCCACGGGGTTCCAGCCGCGGCGCTGCCCCCGCTGCCCCTGCTGCCCCCGCTGCCCCCACAGCACTCCAGGGCCCGATCAATCTCAGGGGGAAACGGTATCGGAATCTTTGGCTCTTCTTTTCTGGCTCTCCTCTCCTCCTATAGGATAATACCTCGAGGATGCCCGTCGTCCACAACCAGGCAGGGGAGGGAGAGAGAGAGAGAGAGAGAGAGAGAGAGAGAGAGAGAGAGAGAGAGAGAGAGAGAGAGAGAGAGAGAGAGAGAGAGAGAGAGAGAGAGAGAGAAAGGGGAAGGGGGGACCAATCGCTGGTGCAGGCTGAGAACGGAAGAGTCATGGTCATCGAACAATTTTGGTCGATAAGCAGGGAGTACTTCTGGAAGAGGATGTTTTGAAAACTAGCCGCATCTTCATAGACTTTGACGCGGCGATCAACATTTTTCCCTGTCCGAGTAGTGAATTGTTTTCCAACCCAACGCTGAGCGACGATCTCGTATGGACTCTTTCATTCTCGCAGAGTATATAATGTGCGCGCGAACTTCCGTTTTTGAGCCTCCGCCGGAGTGCCCTATTCGTGGACGCACTGTTGCCAGTGTACTATGACAGCGAGGGAATGATATAGAAGGAAGCTGCACGGGCTGGCCACGCCCGGCCACGCCCGGCCCATCCCGGACGGCGACGTCACATCACGGATCACGGGCCGCATTGATGCCGGCGCGTGCTGCAGGCGGCCTGCTGCAGGCTGCGCGGGCAGCGCTCTGCGAGAGACGAGCCGAAAGCTCTGATGCCGACCAGCTGCCTCTCCTACCTGGACCCTGCCGCGTCACACCTGCCCCTGCACCATGCACACACACACACACGCACACACGCACAGACACACACACGCACACGCCGCCGCAAACATACCATACCGAGTGACCACGAGAGGCCACCACCACCGTCGGGATCAAGGTTTGCTCCCAGCCGAGCCCCGCACAGCACCCCGCAGCTCTGCCGCATCATTCATATCGTTATGCCCGTGAAACAGACGCAGGACGTGCACCGCCACAGCTCGTCTATAACCATAGCCAAGCAGGGTCGACACCCCGACGGAGAGAAAAGTATTCAACCCCTCCAAAAAAACAACAACAATAATGATAATAGGAAAAGGGTTTTCGGTCATAACGATCTCTGGCCGACAGCCTCGGACAGGACTGCAATTCAGGTGTGTGTGTGTGTGTGTGTGCTCGTCGCCGTCGGCCCGCCCTGGACCAGGTAGGCACCCCTCCCCTCCCCTCCCCCTACCGCGGGCCGCCCAGTGCCGCCTCCACTATCAGAGGCCCCCCGCTGCGGCTCCTGCCTCCTTCTCAGAGGACGAGTTCGACTCAAAAGCGCGCATTTACAGCGACCGACCCATTCTAGGAGGCCAGCGGGCACACCTCGACTCTGCCGCCGCCGCAGCAGCAGCAGCAGCGCCGGTCCGGTTTGCACCCCCCCCCCTCCCCCCGCATCTGCCCATTAGATTGAATGATGGTACCGGTTTTATAACACGCGCTGTACGCCTCCTCCTCACCAGTGCAATGCAGCAGTGGCATCGTCCACATTCGCTCACCGGACGCCTCGGGGCCGTAGGCTGCAGCTGCCCCCACACGGCGCCAGAGCGTGACTGTGTGTGCGTGTGAGGCTGCTGGGCCCCGTGTAGCCCCGTGCACACCCGCACGCCCGCTGTCCGGGCTGCCTACCCACAACGGGGCTCCGGTCTTGGCGCCGCGAGGACCATATGGCCTGCAGCACGCCTGCAGCACGCCACGCCCCCCCCCCCCCTTCTGTTCTGCTCCATTACAATTCCCTCACAACGCGTTTAGATTTTAAAAGACTGAACAGGAATGCAAACAGAGGCAAGTGCGGTGTGACTGTTCGCGGCTCCAATCACAATCGGTACACTCTAGATTCGGACTCGAAATTGAATTCGATACTATCCGTCCGACCTCGTTTTTTGACAATCAAATCTATGCCGGTCGAATCGACGAACAATTTCGACGAGGTACTCTCTGGTTTGAGTTCGACCCCAGCGCCCCCTCCCCCGCCAATCTGGAAATCTCTCTCCAGCCACGGCCCCGCCCGGGCCGAGCAGCCGAGCCAGGCGGGTCCGTACGGCCTTGGAAGTTGGAGAGGGGCGACCTGGAGAGAGAGGGAGAGAGACAGTGAGAGGTGCTGCTGGAGCCAGAAAATGCAGGACGGGGGCCGCTGATCGGGGCGGGTGGAGAGAGAGAGAGAGAGAGAGAGAGAGAGAGAGAGAGAGAGAGAGAGAGAGAGAGAGAGAGAGAGAGAGAGAGAGAGAGAGAGAGAGAGAGAGAGAGACAGACGAGCTGAGCGGGCAGCTCCCTCGCTTGACCCCCGCGCCGCCGCCGCGCCGCCCACGAGAAGAGAAAACCGGGATCTGGAAGGCGGTGGCGGTACGGGAGGCGTCGCGGCTACCTCTGGTGCTCTGGTACCTCTCGGGCTCCCGCTGGGCGGCTTTGCATGAATCACCTCTTCATTACGAGGGGGAAGGTGCCCAGGTGCCCGTGCACATACGACGTAACGGCGCGGTCATCAGGCTGTGTTGGTGACCATCTGCGGTTTCCGTGTCCGGCGCGCGCGGGTGGTTCCCGTGGTTACCGCGCATGCGCCGTGCTGCCGCGGTAGTTCCATCAGTTCTATCCCATCCCACACCGCCCTCCCTAAACGCGTGTTTACTCAGCGTGGACCGGTAGAACCGTACATTGTAATAGGATTTTATTTTTTTATTATTTTCGTCGGCGTGCACTAGCGTCGTGCGTGCAGCGTAATCGGCGTCGGTCTGGTCTGGTCGCCGTGTTCATGCCCACTGAACACACACGAACACACACTCAGCCTTATGAGATTCCGCGCACCGCCGCTTCCGAATACAGACCTTACATTTAGAAAGAAAAATACCAAAAGGTGGGGTAGTTGGGGGGGGGGGGGGGGGGGGGGAGGAGTTCCAAGGCCCAATTAGCCGCTCAGATTGTTCCCTCTCTGCTGGCGCCAACTGGACGTGTCGGGCACGGCCATATAGGCGCACGGCACGCTCGTGGGCCGAGGTGCCCCCGCTGCCCCCCCCCCCCGGGGGGCGCCCACAATTCACGTAGCCGGGCAGAGATTCGGCGGACACCAACACCACCAACACTTACGCGGTGTGCGTGGCTTACAGACGGCCCCGGGGAGAAAGTATCTCGCCTCCGAGGCCGGGAGGGAAGGGACCAGGAGGGGCCGGGAGGGACCGGGAGGGACCGGGAGGGACCGGGAGGCCGGGGATAGAGACCCTCGGACAATTTACTTGAACTCTATTCCAAAGGACAGAAGCGGCCGTGGCTTCTGCTGCATGCAGTGGGTGCCGGTAGGGCCGGGCCTGGCTGCGGGCTGGGCTGGGCTAGAGACTCTGCAGCACAGCATCAGATAGCGCCGGGCCGGGCAGGGCCAGTGCAGCGGCAGCAGCAGCGAGTGCACACACACACACACACACACACACGCACGGGAGTAGACAACACCCGGGTGTGTCTTTGTCGTCTTATCTCGCTCTCACTACTTATATATGACGGCACTCTCTCTCTCTCTCCCTCTCACGGCAGCTCTCTGCTGCGGCTACCTGGGCCGACCTGTGTGATGCCTGCCTCCTGCGGGCCTGCCTGCGCCGCTGCCGCCGCTGCCGCCGCTGCAGCGGGGACGGCGGGGTCCTGGCCTCCATGGTCCTGGTCCTCTACTCCCTGGGGACCGCTGACCCGCTCGCTGCCTGCCTGTCGCACCTATGCACGGCTGTGCACTCCAGGTGGTGAGGACGGAGGACGGACGGGGCCGGCCTCAGCCACACACACACACCTTCAATCAAGGTGCGAGCACAGGCAGACGGCACTGAATGGCGGACTCCCTCCCCCTTCCCCCCTCCCCCCTCCCCCAAGCTACCCTCCCAATCCATCACTCGTTGCCGCCGATACAACGAGCCAGCAATAATCTTCTCATCGTAAAACCTTCTTTAAGATCCCGCCGTGCTTAAGTTCTGAACACAGCGGCGGCCGTGCGGAGCAGACAATGCGTCCGGATCATGAACAAGTGTCAGGAGCAGGAGGGAGGCCACGCCCCAGCACGTCCCCGTCGACACGCACCCCTCCGCAGCCGAAACTGTGCACTTCTGGTGCACTTCTGGTGCACTTCTGGTGCACTTCTGGTGCACCTCTGGTGCACTTATGGTGCGAAGATCCTGCCCCACACCGAGGTCAGCGTCGCCAGCACCGAGGAAGTCCGCGTCCCCCGTCCCCAGGGCCACCAGGGTCGCCGTCAACAAGTAGCTCCCACACGCGCGCGCCCCCAGGGCGCCGTCAACCTGTGGGCCCCGCTGGCCGCCCCTCCACGGCCACCCCGCCCCACTGCCACCGCGGGGGTTCCGACGGCAGCCCCGTGCACGTCGACGTCGGAGACTCACCTTTCTCTGCCAGGACGGCGGCCACGAGCAGCACGGCGATCGGCCACACCTTCATGACGGCGGCGGGGAGCAGCAAAGTAATCCAAAATCCAATGAGGTGTCACTGTCACTTGCGGTGGCCGGGCCGCGCGACGGAAGACACTGTCGCTTTCCGTAAACACAGGACAAGACCAGGGCAGAGCAGAGCAGGGCGGTGCGGCCTGATACGCTGAGCGTTGATAAGATAGCCCAGTGAGGGAGGCGAAGCAGCGGAGCCCGCACCCAGACACTGCACGGCACGGCGCTGGCACTCCCGGCAGAACACCGCAACGCCGTGGGGACTCGGAGACTCGGAGCCGCGATGTAACGGGGAGGAGGCGGGAGCGGCGGCGCGGGGCACGACGTAGTGCTGCTTGAACGGAGGCGGAGCGCGGACTGGCGCTGAATCACTGAGTCACCAACACCACCGGCCACGGCACGCACACACGCGCGCACACCCGGCACCCGGCACTCCGCGGCGGCGGCGGCGGCCCCCGTGGAGGGAGCAGGGGAGCGCCAACCGGCACCGGGACAGACGGGTTCCGCGCGCCGCCACGCGGGGGCGCCACGCTCCACGCAGGCTATGTCCTTCCCTCCGCCCCCCCCCCTCTCTGCTCAGTTCACCCGCCAAGTTTGAATCTCTTGAATGGGGTGGAGTCTGTGTCATCGGTGTTGATAAAATAATAATAAATAAATAAAAATAAATAGCGCAGCTAGGACGAAGAATTTGAGACCGTGTACTCCGAAACTGGAGTAAGATCGAACAGGCGTCGTTCAACCGGCCCTGGAGATGTCTGCCCACTCAGTCCGGTCAGCAGTATACAGCCTGGTGAATTTCTACCCGCTGTTTAAAACGCGAATGGCGACGCCGGGCGCCCACCAGTGCTAGGTCAGGCCAGCCCGCACGACACGCGTGGATGCGTAAGTCATGTTTGCCTACGCAACAGGCGCCTTTTTGAATGACGCCCGTCTTCGCACTATTTTTCAATCTCTATCCAAATTCTAAAATTAAGGCACCTACAACTATTAAAAAACTGATTTCCCTTATGGAAATTTTATAATGGCGTGGAACCCTTTGAAAACAGGTGCGTTTCGAACGAACCGCGTTGGCGTTGGTGTGTTCATTATTCGCAGTTCCAATATAACGCCTTGAATGAAGATCAGAAAACAACCACCACGGAAAGGAGTCCTGCTTGTCTTCTTACGCCCTTTTGTGCCTGCCTAGCCTGCCTTGTAGTTCAATGTTTCGTCCTTCCTAACCAAGTAATTCCTAGTCGGTTCAATAGATAAACATGGGGATATCTTGGAAATTGTGCGTTTTCAATGCCGCGTTGCTACTAGCACTCTGCGCGAATGCGGCCTGGGCTCGGAACAAAGTGGTCGACTTGAATGAAGACAACTGGGAGCAAATGCTGCAAGAGGAGTGGATGGTAGAATTGTACGTGGAAGTGTCAAAGCTCATACCGGCTGCCCTTTTAAAATTTTGCCACAGATGTACACTTTCTTGTTTCGTCTTTCTATTATTTATGATATAATCTCGATTGAAGTAAATGTACTCTTCACGGTTGCCAAGGTTGATGAGATTTTGCAAAATATTTTTCTCTTTGTACACCTGTTAGGGATTTTGGAGTGATGGATTTTGGTTCACTTTTATCTACAATAAGTTTTGTATTTTCCAGTTATGCTCCATGGTGTCCTGCGTGTAGAGCACTCGAACCTATCTGGAATGAATTTTCAACATGGAGTGATGATCTTGGTGTGAAAATTGCCAAAGTTGATGTTACAACTTCTCCAGGACTGAGTGGAAGGTTTATTGTGACTGCTCTGCCCACAATTTACCAGTATGTAGCATTTGCTGTCATAATTTGTATGTTTTCCGTACATTGAATGGTTTTTGACTTGAATTGTTGTTACCTATGCAGTGTTCTTAATGGAGAGTTTCGTCAGTATCATGGCACAAGGGACAAGGAATCATTCATGTCTTTTATTGAGAATAAGAAGTGGGAAAAATTGGAAGCTATTCCATCTTGGAAGTCTCCTGCTTCCTTCCACATGGGAGCAACAGCATATTTCTTCAAATTATCCCAATTGCTCAGGGTAAGAAGTTGTATATATTATTTCTTTTCTGCCTCATTTATGCTGTTACAGGGTTGTAAAATTTCAGAGTTTTGACTTGTATTTTATTGCAGGCTGTTCATAACCGTCTGATGGAAGAGTATGGTTTGCCTACATGGGGTTCATACTTGATATTTGCTGTTGCCACAATTGTTTTAGGAGCACTTCTCGGCTTGGTTAGTAATATATATTTTGATTCATATATATTTATAAGTGCTGCTTTATTTTTTATTTTATTTTTGAAGTTGCTAGATCACTGATTATTTGGCATTGGTTTTTCTTGCAGATTATGGTCTGCATTATTGATTACTTCTATCCCTGCAAACCATCGGATGCTCGCTTCAAGGATATCTCTGGCGCAAGGAAGGATCAGGATGAATTGGATCGTAGTGATGTGGTATGAATAGTAATAGTTTCAGATTAAATTTTGAGAGTCTTGACCTTAGTCGCTAACCGTCTATTTCTCTCCTAAGGATGATCTCGTGGATGAGGATGGCTCTCAGAGCTCACAAGATGAGCGCTACAGCAAGAGCAGCTCTGGTGCAGAAGATGAGGAGGAAGTGGAGAAGGGGACTGGCAGTACTCCTCCGTCTCCAGGAACCCCAGGGAAAGCAAGACAGCGTAGAGCTCGGAAGGCAGACTAAAAGAGTGCTTCCATTACTACAGAAAAGAGACTAAAATTGACTTCAAGTTCAATGGGATAAGTGTACTTATTGCTTGTGGCTATCTTATGACAAATAGCTTTAACTTGTCCAAATGATTTTTATTTTGTGTTCTATAACATTGACATTACCTCGAATGATGAGAGTGACTGGCCAGTAGTGTTTGTCACTCCTCAGACCTCTTAACCCATACAGGTACCTATCTTCCATTAACTATTTTATTTGTAACTGCTGCTAATCTCATAAGCTTTCCAACTTTTGGAGAAATCATTATTTTTATTTTTATTTTTTTTACATCTCTTAGCAATATTTAACCTTCACTAGATTGGAGGCTACAAAGTTAAAGAAAGATCACCTGACAAAGACTATATTTAGGTTTTCACATTAATGTAAACCTTTTGTTATGAGCAATAATTTGTTGTAAAACCAATATAGGCCTCAAACTTGTTGTGTGCTCATGTGTTCCATCGACCCTCTGTTGAACAGAGTGCTCAGTTGCTGATTGTTGCAGATTTTGTGATTTTCTTTTATACCCATTCCATTTCTTACATTATAAATCAGTGGTTATGTTATGATTAAATGACTGAGTAATTGAACTGACTTTATGTAGTTAGCAAACATATTTACACTTTACTTCAATTTGTATGTTTATCGTATAGGAAATGTTAACAATGGCAATTATTATGAAAATTTGTTTCCTAGACTGATATTTTTTTAAAAATACTATGTTAACCATTAAGTGCAGTGTTATGTTTAATCAATTGACTCAACAGCTATTATGTATTCTCTAGCTAAAATAAATGTTTTGACTATTAATGTAGTGTCACTTCACACAGTGACACTCCTAACAACACGAGTAGTGCTTACATTGCTACCTTACTTGACAGTCTTCAACTATAATTTTGTTACTCGTGCCTGCTATCCCATATCCAGGTACAGGCCTCTCTGGAAAATTCAGTGTCTTTTGTTGAGAAAGAAATGCTTCAGTACTCCCTTCTCCAATTGAGTCTTCTCATCTATTAGCTTGTATATGCCCTGTGCTCTATCTGTCGTGTCATGCACATTGATTGACTTACCAAATGTCAGAACCCTTTCTGGGAGATGCTGGTGAGGCTTCATATAAATTGAAAGTGGGCTGTCTAGAAATACAACTGTGATACTGTGTCCTTTTTTTTAGGTAGTATAGTATCTAGTAGGAGCCCTATTTAATGTGGTCTTTCAGCTGAGTGGACTCAATTTGTTTAAGCATTGTTGGGAACTTCTATGGATGTACTGTACTAGTTCCACGATAGTGAGATCAGGCTTTGAATGTATTATCCTAGTTGTCAGACTTCTTGGGAGTAGTGTTTATTCGTATTGCATGTTATTATTGTTTAAGAGTCTAGTACATGCTTTTATTTTATTTTTGCTTTTTTTCCTTGTGGCCTGCTTTGCAGGACAGCTTTCATTCTCCTGTTTCATTGCAGATCTGTTAAAAATCTTTAATGTGATGGAATTATAAAATAAGTTCATTATACGTTATCAGTGTGAGATTTTTTGCTACCATTTGATGTGTAGTCAAACTTAATTTAATATACATGGTTCTTAAATGTGTTAAAATTAAAATATATGATGGGGAGGAACTCTGTAATTGATAATCATATGTGTAAGTTGTTTAAAAGCTTAAATACGGGATCTACTCATTGGACATGATGTTACCGCATTTAATGTTGTTGGTTGTTTTAGACTTTTTCACCTATGTGTATGGTTAATCTCCTGACAGGATTCCTTTTGTGAATAAAATTAGTTCCTCCAAAGAAGCTCCAATTATTTTCTACCCAATTCTTTAGACAACAAAAGAGCTGCACTCGAGGAGAACTCGGGCCGCGGCTGGTCGACTTCCTGATTCATCCGATTTTGTCCCCCATGGAGATGGCTTGGGTGGCAAAACCAATCGAGCCAGTATTTGACCCGGGACGTTTAGAATAAGACTTCGCGCCATTGTCAGTTTCCTAGGGGCCGGCCTGGCCGGCGCCCCCTGCGAGTAACAACGTTTCCGTTGTTTCTGTTGTTTTGTTTTCGATGGCGGCAAAAGTCGCGGTGGATTTGAACCCTGGCGGCGGACCAGCGACGCCGACCACCTGTTGTCCGTGCGAGGTGAGGGGGAGGGGGAGGAGGCGGGTGTGCGCTCCAGCCGGGTGGGTAGGCAACCGCCACTTGTGCGTGCAGGCGTGTCATGCGGGCTGGCCTACCCTGGCACTCGCAGGCGCTCGACGTCGCGTATTCGCACGGTGTAAAGTACGAGGGAACTCGGGCGGAGGGAGGGAGGGGGGGGGGGCGCTAGCAGTACGGTCACTGGCATGGTCCCAGTCCGGTATCAGTTGGGTCCGGTGGCGGTGTCCGAGACCTCGAGTCACTCCACTCCACTCCGCTCGGCCGTCGCGACGGTGCTGATGATATGCCGAGGCAGGAGGATGAGGAGAGGAGGAGAAAAGGGGGAGGCGGAGGCGCCGGCGACGCAAGGGCGCATGCAAGCAGCGTCAGCAAGAACAACAAGTGCGTGTCCGCGCTGGCTGTGGCTGAGTCAGCTGAGCTGAGCTCATGGCTGAGCTCGGCGCGGTGCGGTGCGGTACGCTCCCAGAGAGGGCGGCGTTGTGACGGAGCAGGAAGGAATTCCGAAGGGAGGGGGAGAGGGGGGCTGGGCGGTGGGGGATTTCTCCTTCTCCTCGTCCCCCCTTCCGGACCCCGGACAGCAGCAGCAGCAGCCGCAGCAGCAGCAGCAGCAGCAGCAGCAGCAGCAGCAGCAGCAGCAGCAGCAGCAGCAGCAGCAGCAGCAGCAGCAGCAGCAGCAGCAGCAGCAGCCGCTGCCGCGCTCTGGACGCCGGTTGACGCCGGCTAGCCCAGCCTGGTGTAGGGCTGCCGACGGCCGGGCGTTACGGCCATGCCCCGCGGTCGGCGGCCAGCACAGGCCGTGGCCCCCGTGCCCCCCGCGGTCCCCGTGGGCCCCCCTCGGGCCCCGCTGGCCGCAGTCCAGCCGCAGCACACGGCGCAGCGAGCCGCCAGCCGACGGTGGACGTGGGCACCGGCGGCAGGGCAGCACTGGACAGCACGCCGACGTCACCGACGCCGTCCTCACGCGCCGCGCCACAGGGCGGGAAGCTTTGATAGCGCGCAGGTAAGAGAACAATGCGGGTGAGGAGGTGATGGGGGGAGACGGGAGGTGACGCCATGAAGCAGAACAGAATAGAACAGAGCAGGGCGTTGACCCCGAATCGGTTTCAGGGGACGTCATACCGGTCCAGCACGCGCGCGCGCGCGCGCGCGCGTGTGTGTGTGTGTGTGTGTTTGGTAGCGGGGGTCGTGTACCGGACCGGTGTGTGGTTGTTCCTTGGCTACTCTGGACACTGGACCAGACCAGATCTGGTGGCACAGCACGGCACGGAGCAGAGCGCAGACCGCCTGGCGGGTAGGCAGTCCCCGGCCCATGCACGCACGCGTGTCGCGCGGGCTGGCCTACCCTCGCAGGCGCCCAGCTACGCTAGCTACGCCCAGCCGTGCGTGGGGACTCGGACTCCCTGGCCCACTGCGCGGCCCCGGCCGTACCCGGCCCCCGGGGGGTCTAATTGCCTAGGCGGGCGCGTCTAGGCGTGCCTAGGCGAGCCGAGAATGCGCTGGGCACACTGCAACATTAGGGGGCCGTTGACAGATTTTTCGTAACGAGTCTCCGCTGATTCAAGGTAAGGCCCCGCAGGTGAGGTAGTGACGCCCTGGAGCCGGTACTTGAACCTGGGCCGCATCGATTTGGGACGCTGCCGAAAGAGATACAGCCCAGCTTTGTGGTGTCCTTTGACGATTTCGCGATAGCCCCTCTCTCCGACGGATCTACTTATGCTTTGGTACATCAAGCGAGATGGATATGAGAGAGAGAGAGAGAGAGAGAGAGAGAGAGAGAGAGAGAGAGAGAGAGAGAGAGAGAGAGAGAGAGAGAGAGAGAGAGAGAGAGAGAGAGAGAGAGAGAGAGAGAGAGAGAGAGAGAGAGAGAGAGGGAGCGAGAAAGATGGGAGGGCTGGACCACTGGAGTGAGAGAGGGTCAAGTACTGCTTGGCCCGCCGCACGACTCTGACATGGCAGGACCGTCAGGACAGGAGGCAGAGCTGGGCAGAGCCGGCAGAGCGGCACATGCCCACATAAGCCGGCTGGGTGGTCAGTGTTCAACAGGTCCACGTGTGGCACACGTGTGGAGGGGGCGGGTCCGGTGCAACGCATTTGCATATGCAGTGAGAGAAGTCTTTTCATTGGATGAAAATAATAATTTATAATTCCATGGGAGAAACGCACGTGACGACATCACTGATGTGCATCGCCATTGTAATAGGAAAACAAAATCCAGGCGTCGTCCGCCAAGCGCCTGCGAGTGCCGGGGTAGGCCAGCCCGCACGACATGCGTGCTTCCAGGGGTCCGGGGGTTGCCTACCCAGCAGGCGCCATATGTGCCTGTGGGAATCGAACCCGCAGCCAGTGAAGTGTCCGTGTCACGTGGGTTGAGGACGTCCCCCCCCCCTTCATCGCAATGTGCCCTCTTTGCAGGGGCTGCTCTTCGCCCGCCGTCCAGAATGCCGATCTTGGAGAAGGGCTGTTTCTGCTGCGACCTGGCGACGTGTGTCAAGACCCAAGGGTTCCTGTTCACGGTGAGTTTGTTCCGATCCGAGCGGATTCGTCCTGCCGGCGGTCAGTGTGCGTGTGTGTGTGTGTGTGTGTGCGTGCGTGCGTGCGTGTGTGTGCGTGCGTGCGTGCGTGCGCCGTGCGCTATTCCTGGTGGGCGCCGCCCGCTAACGCCCACCAGAGATGTTTCTGTCTCTGTCTGCCCCACGGTGCTGCTGCGGCTGTTGCGGCTGCTGCGGCTGCTGCGGCCCGGCACTCACAATCATCGGCCAATCTCGGGCGATAAGAGACCCCACGAGCCTCTTGGCCTCAGATGTAGGATCTGAGGCCTGAGTGAGGCGCAGCCGGGCGCCGCCAGGACTCCAGAAGTGGGGTCACATGACTTTCTCCGGTAGAACATGCGGAGGTTACGAGATCGGGGTGGTCACTAATGAAGCCTGCCATCACTTGTTTTTTTCCTGAGAAAAAAGGTCGTGGTCATGTGACCACTTTTTTCTTCTTTGGGGGGCGGGGCTCCTGGCGCCCAGAACTGGGCGGTATGACTTTGACTGTCTCATCCCCAGTGGACGAACGCTGAAAAATGATCAGTTGTCGCAACGACTTTGTTTGTTTGTTGTCTTTCGGGGGACAAGCAGTAACATATTTAGTTCTGACGACTAATAATTTTTCTGCGTGCCCAAGCCGAGAAAATTGTACCGAATTGTGCCTTGCAGGGGTTGTTCCTGGGCCTGACGGTGGCGGACTGCGTCCTCTTGGGGGTGTGGATCGTGCCCAAGCAACAGGACCCGGGGCCCCACGTGGACGAGTATGGCAAGAGATTCATCCGTGGCAAGTACCCGGGGCAGCCTGGGCCGTGTGCGGCCGGTATTGGAGCCCGGGCTCTCCGACACTGTGGTCGAGGCCCTCATCTGGGACGAGTTCAGCCACGATTTGGCGGGGTGCCCGGGTTCGAATACCCGGCAGAGGGTGTGTGATTCCCTTACGGCGTCCACTCCGCGGTGTGATTCACATTCAGGTTCGGGATTCTTATCAAGTGACTGCGGGGTCGAGACCTCAGTGGCAAGCCTCTGTCGCTGGAGGTTCCGGTCCCGGGTTCGATCCCTATGCCGTTTCCCGACGAGGCGCCTCTGTTCTGTTTCTGCTCCAGACGTGAAGATGGTGTGCGCGCTGCTGGCGGGCTGCCTCCTGGCGTGGGTGATCGTGGGCGTGCTCCTGCTCATCGGGATCTACAAGGTGAGGTGCCTCAAACAGCAGAGCGCAGAGTGAAGCTCGGGTGCGGGAGGCGTGCCTAACGTGTGGTGTCGCAGAGAAAGCGGTTGCTCCTGTGGCCCTACATGATGCTAGGCGGCATCAACCTGCTCGTCACCACCGGGCTCCTCCTCTACTACGCCTCCTCCGTCCACTCCCAGATCCCCAACATGCTCGTCATGCTGACCTTCCTCGGTAAGCCACGTCCGCGATGCAGAAGGCCCCGGGGGTCTGTAAAGTTAGCGACGCGCGTATCTGCGAGCGAGTGAGCTGGCCACGGAGCTGGCTATTTCCAAAGCGCAATTTGTAGTTTCAAAAATGATGGGCTGATGGCTGTTGACCGCTGGGAACAAAACCTATGTCGTCCCGGCTTCCGCCAGGACCCCTGCCTTCAACTTCGGTGATCTTACGGGAACCGGTGCTTTACGGCTGCTAGTTGGCCCCGGGACACAGCACTAGAACCCGCTACCCGGCTTGCGCCGGACGGATCTCCCGGCAACCCCTAGCCCGCGCTACTGCGCGAGGCCCCCTCCGCTAACCACGGCCTCCGGGACTCCATCATACTGTAGTGCCCTTCAACCGCAGTCTGGTTTGGCCCCACTCATCGTGGGAGTCCGCCCCTGCGAAGATTTGGAGGACATAGGTTCCCTTCGTACACGGCCGAAGCCGCTGTACTCTACTCGCTACGTACCGAGTAGCGGCATGTCCGCACCTGCCAGATTCAGAGAGAGGAAAACAGAAGCTTCGAACCCTAGAAGCTCCCGTACATCCCCCGAGTCTCCCCCCGGGATTGCTCCCGAGGCACAGAACGCCCCCCCGGGCGGGACCCCCGAATCTAGGGAATCGAACCCTAGACCCTCGGGACCGGGGGTTTGTGCCGGCGGCGCCTTAGCCCGCACGGTCGCTTGGACAGCCATATTGACGCCACGTTCGGAAGTATACTTGAGCCTCAGTCCTTCAAGCTGTGTCACAAGAAAAAGTTGAGCAACCGGTAAGATTTGAACCACGGACCTGGCGGTCGCCGACCGGTCCGCTTACTCTTGCGGCCACCGAGCCCCGACGCTTGCGGCAGCGCGCTCCCGGTAGTTTATCAACTGTCGACCAGCAGAGCAGAGCACCGAAAACAAGGGCTCATTTTACAAAATTATTTACTTATTTCGCCGTGCGTTGCTTTGCCAGCTCACTCGCACGCACGCTCGCAGATACGCGCGTCCCTAACTTAACAGACTCCTAGGCCCCCTAGGCCCGTCTTGCGGATGCTGCCGGGTTGCCTACCCAGCAGGCGCTGCGAGTGCTGCACTTCATACTCATGGCTCTCTTCCCCGCTCTCCTCTTTCAGTCCTGCAGTTCTACCTCCTCGTTCACGTCATCAGTCTGTTCCAAAGGATGACGGCCGAGGAGCGGCGGGGGCGGGTTGAACTCCAAGATCAGGAGTGAGGGTAGCTGCAGCCCGTGTGTCTCCAGTGTTTGAAGCAAATGCAAACGCGTGGGCGCTGCCCGACTGTTTATGTACACTGTACTGTCCCCGACCCCAAATCTGTGATATTCGTCTTCTTCGTGCAAGCCCTCCCTCCATAGCAGGGCAGCCCCTCCCCTGGGATCATTGAGGCAAGTATGCACGCATACGAATGCCACGAAGCTGAGACTCAGCCTGCGACAGTGCCATTGACTGGAACTTTGTTCAGCAGCATTGACTGTGCTGGTGTATGTGTGACAAGGACTTTATGTGGCAAAGACTTTGAAAAACAACTGTATGTATGTAAAAAAATAGTTTATTACAAGAATATAAATTTAATTTTTCAGGATATCCTTTGTTTGCAATCTATTTAAGTTGAGTGCCTGATTTAACATAGTCAACTTACATTACGAACTCACTGAACACGAAAGTAAGATCATGGATAGCAGTGTCGGGCGTATTTGTCAAAAAGCCACAGAATAGAACTTAAAGACTAGTATTATTAAATTAAAAATACAAGACACTTCTAAAAATATTTCAAGATCATTACTGAAGTAAGTTGACATACATAAATTGTTAAAAGAAAAAAGAAGAGAGAACATCTTCCAAAAATACAAAATGTTCGCAAACATCAATGTATGGCCTCCTAGAACATCACCTTTGTATCACAGAAATTAGCAAGATGAACCTTATGATAGGATGTGTACACAAATACTGAACAAAAGTTTGTTTAACGATGAGTAGTTATTTGTTCACAGGTTGAATTCACATAAATAGGTTCATTCATAGTTCATATTTCCTTTTCCAATCCTCTCTCTTGATATCTTTTTCTACCACAAATCATTCTTGGAATGCACCAAAACTAAGAGCACAGCTCAAAACAGATAATTGGCAGTGAAGCTGAAACATGCTTAAAAGTAAACAACAAACACAGCCTTTGGTTTCAATTAACAACAAGGAGGTAAGCACGCATTATCTTGCTGTATTATAGCAGTCAGAAGCTTCTATTCCCACACACTAGTGATGTATATGGAAAATACAAAACAAATTGATTTTAACAACCTTGAGTGTATCATTTACTAGAACCCTACATATAGTTCATCCAGAAAAAAAGGTTCCTACTGTGTGTTGTCCACACTCCACTTGTAGGCATTGTGGAACATGCGCATCCATGGTGACACCTTTACAGATTCACCCCAAGCAGCAGGAGCCCATGGCCACTGCCACATCTGAGTGCATCGTTCAGGGTGAGGCATCATGGCCAGGTGTCTTCCGTCCGCTGAACAAATTCCAGCAATAGCACCTGGGAGGAAATCAAACAGAGATATGAGTGATAAAAGGAATCTATGAAAGTAAAAATCAATTATGTGGTTAATGTTCTTACTTGTGCTTCCATTTGGATTGAGAGGATACTCCATTGTAGGTTCGCCGTCTTCATTCACATAGCGAAGAGCCACACAAGACCCACTCTCTAACTTTTGAAGAACAGAGGTATCCTTCATGGTAAAGTTTCCTGTAAGAATAATTTCTGTTACATATCTTCACTCAAGGTACAAGTTATTTTTTTAAAAATCATCAAGATCGAAACCACATTTACCTTCTCCATGAGCCACCCATACACCTAGCACACTGTCAGTCATTCCCTCCAGCATCATTGCTTTGCTGTTTTCAATACGAACCGTACTGAACCGGCATTCAAAGCGTTCAGAATCATTGTGCTCCAAAACTATGTCCGGCACATCATCGCTGGATTCACCTGAAACACATTTCCATATTTAAGGTTGTTTTCATGGACAATTTTTTTAATTTTTTTAATAAAATTAAAATGGACCCTATACAAAAGTTTTGATAGAGGATCAACTTACCCAAAGGTCTAACACCAATCCAGCCCAACAAACTCATGAGCTGACAGCCATTACACACTCCTAAACTGAAAGTATCTTCCCTTTGAGCAAAGGCTTTGAACTGCTCCCGAAGTTTGTGATGGAAGAGCAAGCTTGCGGCCCAGCCTTTAGCAGAACCCAAAACATCTGAGGAAAGAAACAAGATTAATTAATGGAACTAATAAGCTAAGATAATAAAATTTTCAACAATTTAAAAAATTAAGCCAGCACATATCATACCAGCATAGCTGAAGCCACCAGGGAAGATTACACCTCGGAAGGTTTCAATCGTAATCTTCTGATCAAGAAGATCCTGCATTGTTACATCCCAAACCTCAAAGCCAGCCATGTACAGTGATGCAGACATTTCTCTGTCACCATTGGAACCTTCTTCTCGAATAACAGCAACCCTGGGACCTAATCATTTTTTTTGTTCGAATCACACCATTAGAGCTCGGCTAACACCTAAATAATTAACACATTTGTTGAGGATAATGTTCTTACCTGAGGGCAAACTTCTTCGAGGTTTGGGAACAACATTTGTATCAAAGGCAAGGTGATACTTCGGCACAAGTCGTCTCCTTAAGCCTTCATACTCCTGACGGGCACACATCAGGTTGGTCTGGCGACATTCCAAGCGGTAGCTTGTCTCCTCCCACATACGGAAGAGTGATAAAACATCACTGTTAAGTACAAGTTGTCCTTTGATTTTGATTTGGATCTGCAGAGAAATAATCAATTAATTAGAAGAAGAGCAACAAACACACTGACCATGAGTAGATTGAATTTATCAACCTTTGAATCAATGCCAAGATTAGTAGAATGACCGATATTGTGACAGGGTACTTGAGCATCTCTAAATGTTTGGCGAACGTAGGAAAGCTTGTCTTGAGGCACTTCCAATACCCAACCCAATTCCTCAGCGAATAAAACCTCAAGTGGATCAGCACCGTCTTCTGTATGGTCGATGTTGATGACTAGACCACTAAGACCAGCAAAGGCCATTTCCAGGAGACAAGTAACCAAACCACCATCACTCACATCATGCCCAGCAAGCAGAACATTTTCTGGAAATTCAAAACAAAGTAAGAAAAGGTAAGGAGCTTTGATAAATACATTCTACAGAAAAAAAGAGAATATACCTCTCACGAGTTTCTGGGTAGCTGAAAACGCCCTTGACAATAATTTAGCATCATCCATGTCAGGTGGGCAGTCGCCAAGTTGTTTGAAGCACTGTGCCAGAGCTGAACCTCCCAGGCGCATTTTACCACCTGACAGATCCACAAGCAGCAGACTGCCTTTGTCCCCAAGCGCAGGACCCTTCATGTCTGGAGTAATTTTCAGGCGGATGTCTGGGCATGGAGCATATGTAGACACAACCAGGGTACCTGAAACAAAATAAAATGGTATGATAAAGTTATTGATGTACAGTTTAAAATTATAAAAATTAAAATAAGCAAACGAAAAAATGTATACCTGGGGCCTTGACTGTGTCTGAGCCAACACGAGCAGCCATACTTAATGAATCTTTACCACCATCAACAGCAATTCCCAGTTCGCACATGGCTTTACACATTGCTTGGCAAGCTTCATAGAGTGCAGTGCCTTCTCCTTGCAGTTTAGCTGCCCACATCCAGTTTCCACTACACTTGACATCCTGATAAGGAAATTTATTAAAATCTGTACAACAAACTACACAATTCACATCAAACTTTAATTCCTCACCTTAATGTCACTGATTGCTGCAAAAACAAGGTTTGTGAGCGACTCTGCCACTGCCATCCTGGCACCTGCTTTAGCACTAATCAAACCTTTGATGGGCTGTTCCCCAATGGCTGTTGCTGTGCCTTCCTGGCAAAACACATAAAAAACAAAATATAGTACTGCCTTATCACGAACCAGAAAGACATTAACTCAAGAAGTCTTAAAATAGCATCCTTACTGTACTGAACATTGACAAAGCAGTGACAGCAACATCTGCCAGAGGTGTGTGCAAAGGACCAACACACTGCTGTTGGGCAATCAGGCCAGTAACACAGCGATCAACTTTATTAGTTAGGAAGCGTTTACTGCAAACAGTTGGGAGTCGCAAAACTCTCTCTAGGGCAGATGTAACTGTAACACTTGCAGGGAGGGAGAGAGACCTTGTGATGAGTGGCTTACGATCCAGGTGGAATTCCTTCAAAACAGGAAAAAAAAAAAAAATGCAATGTAAGGAGAGTAGATAAAAGTGTTTGTCCTGAAGTCTGAGAGGAACATACCTTTTGAGGCATCTTACCCAGAACCAGTTCAAGTTCTAGATCTACAGGGTGTCGCTTACCCTGTGGTTCCACACCATTCAAATACTTCTCATCATTCATGTCATCTTCCTCTGACAAAATGACCTAACAACCAAATTAGAAAATTAGTAAATTAAATATATGTACTATTTATTACTTCACAGTAAAAGCACACAAGATTAGGGTTCGTAAAAACTAGAAAGGGAAAAATTAAAATAATGCAAAGTTAACAGCACTCTAAAAAATATGTACCTTTCCGGATCCTGTCACTGTTCCCACAAAGTTGACAGGGCAACGTTCACGCTCCCCGATGGATTTCAATATAGGGACATCCTCCTTCCTGCACAGCAAGGCATCATTTTCTTGATACTCTGCTCCCCACAGTTCCAGAGTAGAGATAGTGGGATCACCAAGCTGGAAGCGCTTTGTGAAGATAATAGCACCCTCCGGCTCAACTAATTCCTTCAGTACATTTCCTAAGAAAACAAAGTTGTAGTAACTTGTTTTTAAGTTGCAGAAAACAAACAAATCACATCTTACTCTAAGGGAACTTACCATTACCGCCAGCACCCTGATCATGAATGGTAAGAATTGGGTTCTTTTCACCCATTTCCAAGCAAGCACGGATAACTCGATGAAGCTTCTGCTCCATTTCTGCATCACCACGCTGAACTGCTCCAAAATCTAAATCCTCAGTGTTATCACCTTGCACCTAGAACAGATGCAAATCAGTTAATTTTTTTGTTTTGTTTTCCTGGTTTGGGAAATACATTAAAACCCTAGACAAAGATACGAGATGTACCTCAACTGAACTTGCTGAACCACCACCAACTCCAATTCGGTAGATTGGACCACCTAGTTTGACAACTTGCATACCTATTAAAAAGAGATGTTGTTTCAGTTGTGATCTTAAATCTACACACAACAGATAATGACTTAACTGTCTATTGTACCTTTGGCAGGTTTCTGTTTTTCAACCATGTTGAAGTCAATAGAGCCAACCCCACCACTAAACATGATGGGCTTGATCCACTCTCTCCTTTCTCCAGAGGAATCGATTAAGCCAAAAGATCTGGTAAAACCACACACCACAGGTTCTCCAAATTTGTTTCCATAGTCAGAGGCACCATTACTAGCTTCCACCAAGATATCTACTGGCAATGCAAAGTTACTCGGATATTTGAAACTTCTCTCTTCCCAAGGAAGATCATATCCTGAAAAATGTATTAGAAAATCAATGTGTTAAGAGTGCAATCAAATATTGGCATCACACATGATTTTCCATTCCTCACCTTGAATCAGTAAGTTTCCTACTGAATAACCTGCAGTTCCGGCAATATAATGTCCACCACGGCCAACGGCATGAACATCTCGAATTCTTCCACCTGTACCAGTAGTGGCTCCACTAAAACACAAAATGTGAATAGATTTCATTTTGTGAAACTAACCATACAACTTGTAAAAACTGTGTAGTGGCAGAAGTTCACCAAAATGGAACTCACCTAAATGGTGCAACTCCAGTAGGGAAGTTGTGTGTTTCAGCAGTGAAGATGAGATGACTCTTAGCTTTTGATGTTTTAAACGCACTGGGTTTTACAGGATTTTCTGGACGGAAGTTTTGAACTTCAAATCCTTCAATTGCACTGAAATAAAGGTAAGTGAAGGGTTACATACGATGGTCTCAAAAGTTGTTTACATAGCATGAGGCATATAGTATTTTCTGACCTGCTGTTATCGCTGAATTTGATGACATTATTGGGATTAGAAGTGGCCTGCGTTTTAATGATCATATCAAACAACGACTCTTCCTGTTTTTCACCATCAATAATCATACATCCCTATTTAAATAAAAGAAAGAAAATATAGACCTGACGCTTTAAAATCTCTAAAAAAATTATGAAAACCACTTCCACATCACCATACCTTGAAAAACCAATGCCTACTATGCTCACTATTTGATTGGGCAAGGTCAAAGCATTCAACACTTGTTGGATTGCGCTTAAGTTTATCCTTGAAAAGATTTGTGTAGAAGTCTAGGTCCCAATCATCAAAAGCCAAACCTATAAAACAAACAAGGAGAAAGAAGTTCAAAAAGTGCAGAAGTCAAGCAAAACCTCTACAATACCAAGAACTATTATGAACTTCACAATGACCACACACCAAGTTTGGAATTGACCTCCTCCAGAGCAGCTCTGCCCTTGCTCATGACATCTACTTCAAACCAAGCGGCTGGTTTAACACCAAGGTTGAATGATTCCAGCGGCTTTTCATAACGGCACTCAGTCATCTTGTCGTGAAGTACAGCTGCAAGCTAGAACAGTAAATTGCGCTTTTAAAATCACAGCTGCTATGGTACAGCACTCAATACAATTTCCACAACATACCTGATTCTGCAGATCCTTTCCAATATTTAATCCATTCTGCTCCCAATCAATCAGATACCGCACAGAAACTTCTACTCTTGTGACAACAGTCAAACCTACTTTCTGGCAAATTGACACTGCATTACTGGAAAAAGCTGTTGAAAAATTTAGCCTGAAAATTGAGAAAAAGAGAGAATTCATAAAGACAGTTACATGAAAAGTTGCAATGAAAAGAGCAAGACATGTTACAATGCCATACCTAGGCCCAATTTCAACAAGCAGACTTCCATGCGGGTGACCAACCAGATGGGGGACTGATGAAATTTGTTCTGGATGAAGCGGATTTCCGAGTATCCAGCGCAGAACTCTTCGATCATGATCACTCAGACTTCCCTTCACTTCCACATTGTAGCATAGTTCTGTCCGTAGTCCACTAACAAGTTGAGTTACCTGCTTCAGCTTTTTAACTTTTGAGGCAACTCCACCAGAACTTAGTCCTGGGTACTTGTAAAACCGCTCAATATAGGTATCCATTCTGAATCCTGCAAATGGAAACCGTACACCTAAGTACAAGCCAGTTCACCAACTAATGATAATTCAAGCCTGCCCAGACAAACACACTAGTGGCAGCAGCAATGGGACAGCGACATTCAGTGATGCCCAAAGAAAGCTGTGGGTGGCTATGTCCCAACAAGGGTTATCTGCTTTGCATGTAAATATCAAATAGATTACACATGGTCTGACCTTTGAACCCAATGGGAGACCAGCTGACAACATGGCCTCTACTCAAAACAGGACAGGGAAACCAATCCTCCAAACAAGATATGATGAAACATTCTGTTGCGTCATGTTTCTGATGTTTTGAGTTGCATGAAAGAAAAATCAAATTGGCAATCCCATACTCAATTTATACAAGCAGCCTTCTGCTTTCTTGTGATATCATCACTCTCGTTCAGAGGAATGGTGAAAGGGTATTGCCAATCCCCTTTTCACTACATAATATTAACATAGATCTGTTTGTCAAAAATTGGCAGCTTTTGCAGGTATAAGGAGGAGGGGCGCCACTTGCCACTACACACCACAGCTCACACGATGGATCAGCGTACCAGGAGAAAGAGTCCAGCCAAAACACGTAAGCAAATTTGATGTTCAGAGGTGCAAGTCAAGATAAGAAATTTCACATTTGTGTGGTAATGTGTAGAGGTAAATGCAGGGTAAATGTAATTTAGGAAAAACCATCGCACATGAAATTTTTCACCTAAAGCAAATATGTTACTTGTGTTTCAGCATAGACACCATTCACCACTTTACCTAGAAAATCACCACTAGTCCAACATATATAACATCGTGTCTAGCTTCTAGGGCAACTGCTCTCCTTCTTACATAACACCGGCTACATTTTCAAACGTTTCCGACGGTGACAGACTCCATGCCAGTATACAGTGGTCGGTAGCTACTGAGAACGTACTCCGATTTACACTTTAACGTGCTTTAACGTGCATACAGAAGTGTTTAACAGAGGAAAATACTCACCCACGGGAGCAACAGGTATCCGTCCGTGCAGTGTGGCTGTTTACACTCGTATGCGGCTGCCGGGCGGCGTGCGCGCAGTGTTGCCAGAATTAGTGACGGCGTGCGCAGATTGGAAAAAAAACACGAAAATACCTGGAGGGAGGGGAGGGAGGGAGGGGAAAGGCAGGCACGGAAACACCGAAGTCGGCACAAATACCGCCTAGGCGGGAAATATCTAGAGGGACAAGGGCAGAAGAGGGAGAAGGAGAGAGGGAGAGAGAGAGAGAGAGAGAGAGAGAGAGAGAGAGAGAGAGAGAGAGAGAGAGAGAGAGAGAGAGAGAGAGAGAGAGAGAGAGAGAGAGACCAGCATCATGCGAGGGGTAGTGAGGGGTAGTGGGGGAAGGGGGAGAGGGGAGGCAGCGGGAGCAGTGGGGAAAGTGGAGGAAGGGGTCTCTGAAGGAGGAAGGGGAAGCCAAAGGGATGTTTCGGATCGCGTTTATAGGGTTTTCGTGATTTTTGGTTGATTTTTTTTGCGTATTTGAAGGAAGAATCATACTCCCAGCCTCAGCCCCAAGAGGAAATCAGCAACGCCAACACCCTGGCCGATGAAGACGGACGCCCCAAGCCACCACCGGAAAAATAGAACTGGTTCCAGTACGCCAACAGATCACATCATATTTCATCCCTTCATCACACATTTTCAAGTATTGAACGAGCAACAATGTTGCAATATATTTGAAAAAAATAAAAATTCAGTACTTTTATTATTCATTAAAAATTGTGAATTAAAATCTTTAGCCCGTGAGTTCCGTATTACTGGACACCCAGAAGTCGTGTTTATGTTGGCACCATACCGTTTCCTGACCTCTTCCTTTTCCGTCTGCTCCGTAGCGAGAACCATCTGTTTGAAATGTCATTTGAAGCCACTGAAGGCCTGAGGCCTGAGGCCACAGCTACTCGGAACACACTCTCTCTCTCTCTCTCTCTCTCTCTCTCTCTCTCTCTCTCTCTCTCTCTCTCTCTCTCTCTCTCTCTCTCTCTCTCTCTCTCTCTCTCTCTCTCTCTCTGTAATTTGAACTGTGGCTCCAATAACTCGTGGACTTCGTCTTTCTTCATTTCAACAGCTCATCAGTTTACGCTCAAGATGGGGACAAATGCGATTGTTTTGTTTGTGACTGATCATTTGTTACTTTTAAGTCACGTTCTGTAGCTATAGTTAATATTTTCGTTTTTAGTAAAATATTGAATACACGTTCATTACTCCCACCTGTTAACACTGAAATTATCGGTCAAAACAGTAATGTCCTACTCAGACAAGCAAACGTTTCGTCACAACTTCTTCTCTTGCCTTTCTCACAATTTGTTTTGTGCTTCTCAGTTATTGTCTTATTGCACACGTATCAAACCCATCATGATCAGAGATTGGCCACCCGAACAGATAACAGAATCACCTGTCGCGAAACTAACAACGCAACCAAAACATCCCTTTCGCTTTCCTCTCGCCGTCTCCCACACCTCCCACCCTCTCCCCATCCGCCCACCGCCCACCAGCCAAATGCTCCATGAAAGAAAATTTCTCATCTCGCCTGTTTCTTTGTGCTGGCCTTTGAATTTATTTTGATATGCGAACGGTAGGTATCCGTACTCATTTTCCAGTATATCTCAAGAAAAAGAAAGACGTTATCTGAGGCAATGTGAGTGCTGCGTGTCACTGACGTGGATTTGGTGTCATGATTAATCCTCTCAGGTGACCTAACCTAACTCTGACCTGATCGCCGTCGCCGTGCCGGTCTTCTAGTTCGGTTGCATTTACCACTGAACTGAGAAAGAAAAAAGAAGAGGAAATGGCAGGAAATGCTGCAGTTGTTACGGTGGCGGTTGGAATATTTGCTTTTATGGTGAATTTCTCGCTGCACAAGCTGGAGGAGGGTCATGTAGGCGTATATTACAGAGTAAGACCTGGCTAAAGTGTAAATACTTGAACTGACTTGCTCTGTCCTGGTTGTCTTTTCAAGTAATAACTTAATCTTTTTAGGGAGGTGCTTTACTGTCGAACACCAGTCAGCCTGGGTTCCATATGATGATACCCTTCATCACAACTTTTAGATCTGTGCAGGTGAGTTGATTTTCTCACCATCAAGTTTCAAAATCTGCACGTTGGTCAATATTGATGTGATGGTAATATTACAGGTTACGCTCCAAACAGATGAGGTAAAAAATGTCCCTTGTGGCACCAGTGGCGGTGTCATGATCTACTTTGACCGTATTGAGGTGGTAAACATACTCAGTGCATCTAGTGGTAAGATTAATTAAATGTCTGTGTACTTCCCCATTGCACCCACAATTTGTAGTGTGTATTTATTATTATCATTATTGTTTAACTTAGAACTGACTTTCATTTCAGTTTATGACATTGTCAAGAATTATACAGCTGATTATGATAAGACTCTAATATTTAATAAAGTTCACCATGAGTTAAATCAATTCTGCAGTGTACATAGTTTACAGGAGGTAAGTTAATGCTGATTTGAAGTGTTTACTGAAACCAAGAGGCAAGTCAAAGGGTATGTCAATATCTCTTTCAGGTATATATTGATCTGTTTGATCAAATTGATGAAAATTTGAAGACTGCTCTTCAGAGAGATCTTAATGAAATGGCACCAGGCCTTTATATTCAAGCTGTGCGTGTCACCAAGCCCAAAATCCCTGAGATGATTCGTAAAAATTATGAACTGATGTAAGTGTTTTATTTCATATTTTTATTTTACTTTCTTCCTAGGTGTATAATGTAACACAATGGGTCTGAATCTTTCAGGGAGGGGGAAAAAACAAAATTACTTATTTCAGAGCAACACCAAAAGTTGGTTGAGAAAGATGCTGAAACAGATCGTAAAAAGGCAATTATTGAAGCTGAAAAGAATGCAAAAGTTGCAGAGATTCATTTCAGGCAGAAAATAATGGAAAAAGAGTCACTTCAAAGAATGGCTCAAATTGAAGGTGAAAATACTGATTTCCTATTCCTCAATTCAATTACGGTTTGGTTGAGCTGGTTATGGATTAGAAAAGGTAAATTATCTATTTTTCTGAAATCCCTTTTCCAGATGAAATGCACATTGCTCGCCAGAAGAGCCGATCAGATGCTGAATTTTATCAATTGCAAAAGGAAGCAGAGGCAAACAAACTTCTTCTGACTCCTGAATATCTTGAACTGGCCAAGTACAAATCTATAACAGACAACAGTAAAATTTACTTTGGACCGAACATTCCAAATATGTTTGTTCAAGGTGACAGGGATGTCCCTTTGTCAAAAGGGTCTGAATCTGTAGTTTCTGGTCAAGAGAATGTTAAGGCTCAAGTTCGACAGCAGTCCTCGCTTACTTCCGACTAATGCACATCCAGGTAAATGATGGTTGGAATTTGCAGACTTTTTCATCTCTCAGATATCAGTGTTCTTGTTCTATGAAATGTTAAGTTAAATCAGTATTTTAGACTCATGTCCTAATACTGTAATGGTCCAAGACAGAAATGTAAAAAATTGGTAGAAGTATTGGATGTGGAATGTGTACCTGTGGTTTTGAAAAATCATGCTTCTTAAGTTTAAGTCTCGATTTGCCTCAATTTTAGTAAAGTCGGATTAAGTTTGTGGAGCTGCACATGTAGCATGATACTGCACACCTTCGATTCTAACAGTTTATGAACAAAGTTGGCATCAGAAACTTAATAGTTTTCTTTTTGTGCTCTATGTAAGGCCACAAGAACCTGGTGTAGAGTATGTTTCAATGTTTGAATTATCTTCTCTCTTTGTTTTTTAATGAAAACGTTCTTCATTTTAATTGTAAGTATGTTTTAAAGATTTACGCTATTACCTGTCATTTTCCACTGTCACATTGCTCAAGTCATTGTTGGGGTCCAGTTGTTGTCTCAATAATAGTCAGTTATACTGTTCTTTAATTTTATGCTGACATCCTGTAACTAAAAGAAAATTGCACTTGTTAAGTATGTTAGCATTCCTCTGGTGAATATGAGTTGTTCATCATGTCAATAAAGAGTTTCTTCCATCAGATTGACTTTGTTGTCTGTTTGTATGTTATGTGGCTCCTCAGTGACGTTCTGGACGAATCGTCGGCTCGGCACCTCTCCCTCCCCACTCAGTTCACACAACAACACAAGTTCACAAACCACGTGACGGGGACGTAGTATTATTTTGGTTCCAGGGGGAAGTGCGTCGGAAACCACCTGAGGGAATTGAACCCACCGGTCTGGAGTCAGGAGGACTCGAGCCCGTGCCAAGTACCAATGACAGTTTGCTCCCAGCACCGTCCTCCGTTGGATTAGAAGAATTTGGAAAATTGCGTTTGTCAGGGGCGTTGTCTTGGCCTCACTACCCGGCGACTACCCGGAACGAGAAAAAAATGGAGAGGGGGGGGGGGGGCGTGTGTTGACTTCAGTCGCACAGCGGCGACGTGTAACCTAACCTCTAAATCAGAGTAGCTTGTCGAAGTGACAGTACCGGCACAGAAGCAACAGTTCTTTGTGCAGGAAATAGTGATTTCATATCAGAGTCAAGCATTTGTATCCCAACTCTTATAACATGGGTAAGATATTAATATTGTCCAGTGCAATCACCCTGCATGTGTTTTTCACGTAAATTATAGCCGGCTACCATTTCACTTGTTTTGCATTGTCTGCTTTGGACGTTTCTCAAATAACTTTTGTACATTTTGTTGTTCCAGCTGTCTCTACCGGAGCATCTTTCATGCTTTCTCTGCTCTTCGCCATCCTGGTCTTTTCTGGAATGCAGATGTACAAGAGCTGGTTTTCCTCGACTCAGCTTCACACAATTTTGGGGGGCTATGTTTCCTCTGTCTTCTTTCTGCTGATATTAACAGTATCCTTTACTGAGACAGTCATCTATGATATTCAGAACACTGATTTTTTAAAGAACTGTAATAATATAGTGGTGTTTAAACATATGTGTAGTTGGGGAGGGTGGAACACATCCAGCGTCAAGTTATATTCTGTATCAAGTAATTAAGCCGTAAAGGATAGATTGTGTTTTGGCATTGGAAATGTTTTTCTTAATGGAGATCAGTCTCTTGGTAACCTGGAATCTGTTGTATTTGGGAAGCACTTTCAAACGAAACTTTTCCCAGAAAGTGAGTACCTCTGTTCTCAATGAGAATGCTGACTTTGTGGATTGCAAAATTGATATTAAAATACTTGGTTTCCTTCTATTTCAGTATTTATTTGTTTGATTGTGGCCTTGTTTGCTGCTGGATCCATCCACAGAGTCTGCGTTACCACAGGGTATGTATGCAGAGTCCATTGATGTGTGTTTCTTTATGATTATCTGACTCTTGTGCCCTTGCAGGTTTGCCTTCTCCTGTTTGGGGCTTTACTTTGTCAACATACTGTCACAGAAGACTCATGGTGCCATCACTAACGTACAAGCGGTTCCTTCCAAAAAGAGGAGGTGAACTCTTAAATTATAATTCATGACCAAAGGTAATCGACTTTGAGATGTTTGCTGCAATTTATTTGCTTGTACTGGTTATGAACTTTTCTGGGGAGAGTGCTGTATTGTATTCAATATGTAGTTAACTACATAATACTCTGTGAAATGAAAGGCATGTGTGGAAGAGAGTAATTTGGCTGAGATCACAAAATATATAACAGTTTATTGTCCATGGAAACATCAGGATTGGTTCATTTAAGAATTACATGAAATCATCAGAATCACTGCCACCACCATCTATATTGGTCTTCATATTTTCTGTCTTCATAAGAGTAGAATAGCTCCTAAAGGGAGACAAAAAGTTGCAATGATTTAATTTGTGCACTAAGAAACTAAAACAACACAACAGGCAAATATCAGAAAAGTACTCTACCTTGTTTCTGCTTCTTCTTTACGTCTCCTTTCTTCCTCTTTCCTTCTTGCTAATTCTTCCTTCTGTTGACTTTTCTTTGAATCTCTTTCATTCCTATCTCTCTCTTCTCGTAGATTCCTCAAGTCCGGCCGAGGGTCCACCTCTCGGGTTTTCTCTAATCTTTTCACAATTGTTGTGTTTTTACTGATTTTCAATTTACGAACCTTCCAGCCAATGAAAGAAAAGCATGAGAAATAAACAATGGATGAAAAAGTAACTGCCAAGAATTAGCTGGGTTACCTCTTTGTCGTTGTGGAAGCCGACTTGGCCAACATCCATATCAGGAGTTTTTCTTAGATTGCTCCACATAGTATACACAACATCCACCTCATTCATCTTACAACCTGATATACTGTTGGCTTTCACAAGCTGCCCAGCATCTTCGATGATAGCAGGAGATATATCTTGTAATGTTTGCCCCTGAGACAAATCCATTTGTAAAGGTAAAAAAAACACAAAATTTATTACATACTTAGAATAGTGCAGGAATGCATTAAGTTTGTCCTCACTGGAGCAAGACGTAGGTAAACATGAGCAGATGAAAGTTGATCCACGTGGAACCACACATCCTCTGGCCATCCCCACTTAATGAGATCTTCGTCTGTGGGGACATTAAATAACATTATTTAATGTACCATAATTAATATGCTACTGAGATTCGATGACTATGCGATTCAACGCAAGGTGGATGTGAACTAGGCTCATGAGATGAGGAGAAATTGCTTACTTTCATACTTGTCGTTCCCCATGAACAAGGTGACAGGTGGGTTTTCCACTGTAAATATAAAATATTCTGTAACATATTGCTCTAAATGGCGTACAGCAAATAGAAAAAATTGTAAGACAAATGATGACTGGAGCTTTCAAGAATAAAGTGAAATCTTCACTAATCCAGTAACCTTCCCCTAACCTGTTGGGTTTTCAAAGAACCGGATTGATAAACGAATGTCTGCACTCACCATCACTTTTGAAGTAAATAACCATGTTTGAAAGTATAATCCTCTCGAAATGTCAGTTGATGTGAATTAACTTTATGGACAGAAATGGGTTCGGGACTGATAACTGATGCCGATATTCTGCGCTGCCAGCGGGTGTTGAGTGAGTGTGGTTGTGTGGTTCTTGCCTTGCGGTAACCTCTAACCTCAACCAACAGAAGGATGAGTGGAGGGGGAAAACGAATTCCGACAACTTCTAACGCCTGGGTGGTAGGCAACTGATAATTTCGAATGCCAAATAAGTTGCCTAACGAGCAGGCACCTCCCCCCCCCCCTCTTTTTCCCCAATTTGATGTGAGAAAACCATGCGAGAGAGCAATGAGTGTTGGGGTGCAATACAGAGGAATGTTAAGAAAAGGAAAAAGAGCTTGTAGAAAACAGGAAAATTTATTAAATTATAAATTACAAATTTAAACAGTCAGCCACTTTTCACAGAAAAATGGAAATTTTTATACCTACACCTAGGCTAACAGCTTTGATTTAGCAGAATAGGCAGCATACAAAACAGCAATAGACAAGACAAATGCCATGAATTCAGAGTTTACCCAAGGTCCTTGGTAAGCTCCAGGGAAGTTTAAAACTACAGTAGCAAGAGGCTTCACAGTTGAAATATCCTCATTGTTCCTGATAGCTTTCCGAAGAGCGGCATAATTCTCTTCATCATAAATGTTGATGGTGTAGTCTCCTCGTTGAGCTTTCTTCACATCCTCAGCCCAGCTCACCTGGAAAAGTATGATATATGTCAAACATGGCATGAGAACAAATTTCTAATGGTATATTTACTTAATAGTCGAAGGATGTAATGGAGCAATGACCACACCAAACTAACGTCTTCAAGCACTATTTGGTGTTACAAGCTTTAATTCCTTTCTGGAAATTGGAAAATAATTATGTGAACTGAAATGGCAAGAAGCCAATGGGAATGAGACTCTGTCCGGGGAGTTCTGCCATTCATTCAGTCGCTAGGTGATGTGACCAATGCACTTGTCTTACCTGGTACTTGTTGTTGCCGATGCGAGCTACGGATTGGGTTTTGCCTCCGAGTTCAGCGAACAGAGATGGATTCTGGACTCCGTTGCCACACTTCAGAGAAAACTCTGCTACAAAGCCGATGTTGGTCAGAATAGTAGCATCTGGTGTGGTGTAGGACTGTGCAGACACCTCCGGCTTGGTGCAAATGTTGGAATTTGCTGCACTGAAGCCGATGAGAGAAACGAGGACCAAGAAACTGCAGAGCTTCTCCATGATGAATTGCGGTCACTACAGGTAATTTGATGCGATCGCAGCAACTGAACAGCAGCAGCCACCACAAGAGAAGTCAGGCAGAAGGCGAAGGACAGAAGCCAAGCAGAAGCCACGACAACACAACACCGGTGAATGTTCTTGTTGTTCTTCTTGCTGTATCTGACACGTCAGTGGAAAGCAGGTTTACCAGGCGCACTCAACTGCACAGGAAATTGAAAATCGTTTTCTCCTACACTATGGACGTTTATTTTATTTAAAAAAAAGTTTCTCAGGACTTGGTCGAAATTGCTATTTACTGTTCAGGATGGAAGGTTCGTTTTTCAATTATTTTGCATAGGTTCAACCCACTGATTCCTTGGCGCGAAATACAATCATGATGATAGTATTGTAATTGTTCTAGCTTGTCGGCTGATGGGGGCTGTAGAAAGGGCGAATCAAGCAACAGAGACGAGTGGGAGCGTTGAAGGGACTGACAAGTAAAACCCGGATTTGACTCACCAAATCTGTCTTTGACAGTTGACCTTCAAGTCAGTATCTGATACCACTCCGCCCCTAGATTGTGTTTTCAAACTTGAAGGATCCTATTCTACACTGTCATCACGGTTCGTATTTTTGAAATCAGAAATTGTCCTAAGAGTACAACTTCAGATCTCTTCTTCCATAGCGTCGTATCCTCTTGTCCTACGTAGCACCGAGAGCATTCACTGAATCGGGGAATGCCACTAACCTCTCCTAGATGTGTTACTGACAGATTACATGTCATTTAAATGATAAATTCCTTGTTCTCCTTACATCTTAGTCTGGGTTTGAAATTTATTCATTTGCATTTTTTTTTCTTTTCGCTAAATTTTTGTTAGGTTTGTATTTGCTCTTATTTTGGTGGCTTTCTGTTACTGCAGTTAGTGGCATTCCACAATGTCGTCACAAATGAGCCGTGTGTATTGTTTGTTAACAAACAATGCTATTCCCATAAGACGTCTCGCCTCTGAGGTGCAGAAGGCAAACAATCCTTCTGCACCACCCACTGGTTCTTCAGAAACACCACAGGGTAAGATATCTATTCATAAATTTAGACATTTGTCACATACGCTTTGTTATTGCTCAGAGCCTATTCTTTTCAGTATTCCTATATTTGAACTTTTGTTTGGTATTTGAATTTACTAAAAGACTGATGCAAAGATCTTAAATTAATTTTTGTTCTGGCCAGATGTTGTGAGGATGACCTCTGGAAGAAAGAGAATGTTCGTTTTAAGTGGTATCTACAAAAGCATGAAGGATGTACCTGATGTTGTTACGTGAGTGTTTGAATGTTGTATGCCACTCAATATCAAGAGAGCATTGGAAACATATAAGGATTGGATTTCACACTTTGCAGGAGAACAACATTGGCAAGAAATATGGACAGATTCCGTGTGAGGGTATCTATGGTCATTATGGGTTGCTGTGCTTTGGGCGCTCTATGTTCCATCACACTAGCTAAAGGAGTTGTCGTTGAACTTGAAGAGGAAAGAGATGCAAAGCAGTAAATTTTTTATGTAGGGTATGACCTGCATCTTTTAGATCATCTAACCACCTTGATATTCATATTTTATCTAATCTTTGAAGTTACATGTATTTTTCTGATTCGCAGTTGGTTTTATTTAGCAATAATTCTAGTGGAGCGTTCTTTTTGAATTGTAGTATTCTATCAGTGTGGATGGATTTGTGGGTGAATTAAGACATTACACAATAAATCAGTTTAAGCTGTCCTATAAGACATTTTATTGCAATGCCAAAAAAAAAAAGAAGACAATATCCAAATTATTTAATCGCTGCATTGAAATCACTTCTTTGTTTGAAACAACAAAATTCAGATGGTTCTCTATTTCTGTTGCATCATAGATAAAAATTCACAATGACTTGATGAGGCTATACACCAAGTATACTAAAGAAATTCAGGAACAAAATTAGAAGTATGTATCAACCAATCAGCTGATATATGTTACAAAAACTGTTACCATATAAGTTTGGTAACTTAAGAACTCCACCAACTACTATTGACAAATACAAGAAAACAAAATGACAAACCAACCACTCGCAGATAACACAAAATTCTTTGAAATATGCTTTAATACACTACTATTAAAATTTAAAATAAATCCATATTTATAAGGAAATGTTTGTAAAGTATAAAGATATGACAATAGCACTAACATAATAGAAATAATCAGTCCTCTGTTCCGATTATTTCAGTATTTTCTTGAAACAGACATTTCTATGGATAACAATAAAACACACAAATATACAATAACAGTTAAGACACTGCTACCATCCTCTTAATTGAGTCGTTTATCAAATGCTTCCTAGGTAAGCATCAATATAAATACTTTGCCGAAGCAGACCTGACTGGGATCCAAGTAAGTCAATTTGAAACCAACCACGACACTTATGTAACAATTCCCTCATTCTCATTAGGTTGACATTTTTTCTGTAATGTAGAAACAAAAAGACACATTCGTCCTAATAGAAAATTTTAATGTCATTAATAACTGAAATATAACACTCAGACTTTTAAAAGTTTTTATTCATTTCATACCAATTCTGTAAAAGAAAGTCAAGTGCACCTTAATATCAAAGCTCTAAGGAACAGATGTGGGAAATGTTAATAGACAATGATGCCTACATCTGTAACACTCATTATTTTAAAGTAGAGCACCAATCAAAATCATAATAAGTTAGGAGTTAACAATTTGTTTTCATTCATCTCCTTTAAGAAAAAAACAGTTACGTATTTTAAAGAGAATATCAAGCGCAGAGAAAATAACACCAATAGAGTAGTAAACCGGTAGAACAGAACTGTAGTGTGGACAACTACAGTATCAAAGACCAATGTGAACAAGAAATATACATATTACAAGATTCAACAGTATTTTAACAGGCTCAAGGTGCATTTTTTAGACCATCTTCGGTAATTATACCCAGAGATGTTGCAGTGTCATAACTAGAAGAATTATCTTCTTCATTATCAAACCTGTCCTCAACAATTCCATCACTATCCACAACTTCCTCGGATTTGACTTTTTTCTCCATGCTCTCTGATTCCGAGTCACTCTTCCTCTTACCACCTTTGATTCCTTCACCGGTCAGACTAGAGGAACGTGTTTTACGAGGTTGGTGCTCTGGTGTTGACTGAATCCTTTCCAAAGCAGTCCTTAGAGGCAGCAACCCAACTGCTAAAGGAATATCCTTGTTGGTTGGATCATCATCATCGTCATCATTCAAGTCATCTAACAATGTATTCTCCAGTTTTGCATTTTCAGACAGTATTTCGAGAGTATCCTTGCTATTTAATAAGCTTTCTGCATCAACACCTGCTGGCTGATTAGATAAAGAGCTTCTGGGAGTTTCTTGATTTGATGCATCTGAGCCACCCATCATTGCCTCCAAAGCCTGCTCAACTGACATTTCAGCTTCTTCCTGCCCTTGCTGAACAACTATGTTACCATCAGCAATGGAAAATGTGTGACCACCTTCGACAGTGCCCCCTTCTGATACAACAGCAAAACTATGGCTGCCATCAACAAAGTTACCACTGGCAATGACTTCATCTGCATTTTCTGTTACCAAATACACCATTTCTTGCTGACTCTCTCCATCTTCTCCAAATGTTTGAAGCAGGGCTTGGACTTGACCTGCATAGGTAAACACCCACCACAATGTATGTTAATGCCACATAAAATGAAATAAACCTGGAAAATCCAACACAACAATTAAGAAAAATACACTGTACCTCCAGCTTGCACTAGTGATGGTTCAACAGTAGTCGTTGAAACTAGCTGCTGTTGATCTTGGTCCTCCCCCTCCCCCTCTAACAACTCCTGCGACTCCTGTTCAATGTCTTCCTGTTCTTGTTGTACCTCCATCCCATCCTGAGGCATCTCATCACCTGCTTCGAGAATAAGTTCAGCAGCTTGCATTTCTTTCACTACAAATTTCCTGACACCAGCTGAAACCAAAATAGAAAATAAATTCCAAATCCTGAGGGTAATTTTATTAAAAGGGAATATTGCATGCGTACCCTGTTCCTGGCGGTACTTGTCCATTGATGCTTTAACAATTTGCCGTGCTGTAGTAAAACCACACCCACCAGCTGGTGTGATCACTCTGTTGCGTTTGTTGGGAGATTTGACTTCTGAAGTGGACTGGAGAGCAGGTGACTGTGATGTTTTCACTGGTGGCTTAGCAGGCTCCTGTGGTTCTGTCTGTAGAAACTAATATTTTCACAATGTTAAACATACCAGAAAAAAGACAGGACTATGGTCCATGGTTAAGTACACAACTAGTAAGGGTCATATCTGCTTACCTCTTGAACAGTCTCGTTTTCGTTTTCATTTTCACCTTCCTGGACTACAACTTGGCCATCTTGGTCATGAACAAGGTTGCCTTCAGCAACCTGGTAGTGGATGACGCCACCATTGCATATATTCATGAGCACTTCTTCATTGACAGTGACATAAGAGCCATCACCAGAATCGAGCAAAATGGGGAGATCAGTGGGCAAACCAGCTTCTTTCAATGCCTCCATGTAGGATGCCACATTGTTAGCAGCATTTGGGTCACTAGCTGCAGCACTAGTGCCTACAACCTGTCCATCGGCTGTCACTACCTGTCCATCAGCAGTAACCTGAACGAAGATACAGTCAAGGCATTTTACACACTCTTTGAAGATTATTAGACAATGTTGAGTCCCGTTTCACTTACCTGATACACAACTTCTGTTGCACTTGATTCTGACTGCTGACTACTGTCTTCTGAAGAAACAAGAGCCTGTGATCCCTCAGAGGTATCCTCTTCATTTTTCACGCCGATATCATCTTCGTGGATCTCCTGCGATCTTGCCTCTGCCTCCTCTAATTCTGCTTCAACAGCAGCGACATTTCCTGGATCTCCTGTATCCATTTCTCTCTTCAGTGCTTCCAAGGCAAGACGACTAGCATCTGCTTCTTTTTGCAAAGCCACTTCAGCATCTGACATTACTTTCTCCTGTTCAAAAACAGTACTTGAAAGATTAAAACATTAAGATATACCACAAGATTTACACTAGAGCTTTTAGATTGCCACACCTGAAACATGACGTTGATCTGCTTCTTAAGTGGTCTACCCCTTCTGCGTGGAGCATCATCAATAAGATGAGAAGTCGCTACAGTTGATTCTCCAAGTTTCGATTTTTCAGCCAATGTTTTAGCATCAATTTTCATCATGTTTGATCCACGCAGATTGGACAGTCTCACATTACGACTCGACATTTGCAGCATAGGTCTTGTCTACAAAATAACAAGAGAACAAAAAATTAATAAAACGAGTTAACAAAATACTGTTATACACAATCCTGGACAGTCACACGCACCGGTGTAGTGGGTGTTCCAATCTTCGGAGTACCAGCTTGAAGAGGTGCCTCAACTGAATTTGCCGCTTGCTGTAAAGAACCCTCAGCACCAGAAAGATTAAGAAGTAACTGAGCAGTGTCTGTGGATATTGTAGATGTTCCTTGGGCGCTGGATGCCTTGACAGCGGTGTCTCCTCCAGGCCCAACACGTGCCTGTGACACAGTTGTTCCAGCAGTGGTGGTTGTGCTAGCAGCAATGAGCTGTTTGTTCATGACTTCTGCAGTCGATACCAAAGTAGTCTGCATGCCAATTTTTTTTCCAGAAGCAGGGGTCCGAATCTGAGGAACTTTCTTAGCAAAGTCTCCTAAATTTTTTTAAGTGAGGATAAAACAAAAGTCTGAGAAAAAACAAGTACAACAAAACAACACCAACAAAAACAGCACCAGACAGTACTAACCATTGATTGGCACAGGGGTTGGTACAGGTGCTGGTTTAGCAGGTGAGGCTGGAAGACCTAGTGCCTCCCTAGTCATAGATGACAAGCCTTTAACCTATAAGAGGATACGGAGGGGATCAGGATTAAGTATACCAGATGTCTCAAAAACAAAATCTCTAAAAAAATGCAAATTGCTTAATGGCTTACAAACCTGAAAAAACTTTGCTGCCTGAAGCAATGCACCCAAATTGTCTTCAGTTACACTTGTCTCCCCACAATACATAAATTCAATCAATGATTTCAACACAGAAAATTGCATATCTTTGAGAACAATGAGAGGGTGAGCTCCCAACTGTCGCTGTAGAATAGACTGAAAAGAACAAAAAGTTAAATTACTTTCCAAGAAAAGTAAAGAATTCATGCCATTCCATAAAACAACAATGTAGTCTTCAATCATACCTCAAAATAAGGGCTACATGCAGCCAAAACAGCACGGTGAACCTTCAGTGTGTGCGTGTTGCACATCAACGTCACATCAACAAGAGTTTGGTGCTCCAAAAGCTGCCCTAATCGGGTGGCCAAGTGTGAGGGATGCTCCTCCCACTGCACCATGAATCTTGTTCCCCCCATCTTAAACCTCAAACCAAGTCAACAGCGTCACAAATTAATTTCTTTGGTTTCAAACAGAAGACAACTTCTTCACACCTGTAAAACAATTAACATTTACAGACAAACAAGGTACAGAAATATGTAAAATGTTACTTCACATTGCAAGAGAATTGATCAATGAGGTTGTTTCTGATCATTAAGTATTGCATTAGGGAGTGTGAACGTAAGACAGCAATCAAGTAAGGTGCTCTTCATTCAAACACCCCTAACCAAAGATAAAAGTAGAATGGTCTAATCCTTTTCAGCCAGTATTTGGATTTCCATTGTGCCAACCAATGTACAGAAACTTCTGTATTGAAACTAAAACTGCACTGCACTGCGAGCACTCAGTCACGAGTTCATTGAGTTCTACACAGCATAAATTGTTAATTAACTCATACTTCTGCACAACAACACGGTTAGAGGAGCGCATTCGCATAACAGTTCTCTCAAGTTTACACTTGCACTCGGTGCTTCAAAAAAGGGTAAAGTAAGCGCATCCTGTCTGCAACAGCCGACAGCGACCGAGGAACATCGGATATGTGGGTTTTAGTCCTTTATAAACAATTAGGTCTCGACTACATAGTGAACACCGAAAACCGAAGGCAAGCCAGCCTGGACCAAAGTTAACGCTTTCACTAACTCTCAGGGTATTATAGCTCTAAGTTCATCGTATTTGCTGGAAATAAAAACATAATGTGTATAGAACATTTACCTAACGATTTCAGTGACAATAAACGTTTTCTGTGTGACAAAATACAAATATACACACAATAACGGCCCAAACCAAGGCGGCCATTTCTATAAACAAGACGCACTTTAAAATGGCGGACAGTATTAGCGCGCTCTACAGAAAGCCTCCTGAACTACAAGTCTACAACTCTTCTTCTTTTCTCTGTAAGTGGACAAGGAGAAACGCCCCATTCATTGGTCAGTATAAATGAAAGGGTGTTTAAATGACCCGCTATTGTAACTATCCATGACGGTTGACTGTTCGAGTATTTTTCAGAATTGTTCTTGTCAGTTTACTCATCTTGCATCGTCCAGAAAGCACAAACCGGCACCACCTTGGACGCGAAAGGCTCGAGTTGCTGCAGCCAAGTAGGCCTAACTCATTTCAAGAGGACAAGAGGCTTAACCCCAACTAATACGAACGAAGATACTCATCAACTCATCCTTCGCAATGGCTAAAACATACGACTATTTATTCAAGTTATTGCTTATTGGTGACTCAGGAGTCGGAAAAACATGCGTTCTCTTCAGATTCTCAGAAGACGCCTTCAATACATCATTTATATCTACAATCGGTAAAGGAAAATGTTGTCATAGCTATTTCTCAAACCTATTTTGGCTCTTTGACGGACACATATTCAGTTCAGTTCGCCCGTTAATTTTTTCAATTCCGCGGATATTACATGCAGTGCGCATCAAAATGTTTTTGACTATCACCGCTCTGCCTACCTAAATTGAAATTGGAAGCATTCCATCATGTCCCACCCTATTTCTTATTATATGACATCTGTTACTTAAATGAAATTATCTGTTCATTTAGGGTTATAGAAGAACAATTGAACGAACTTTTGATTTTGCAATTCTAACGTCCACTCTGTACTTTGGTACTTTTTCATCTGTGATTTGTTGTCTTCATTATTGCTGATGCTGTCAATGTCACCGCAACTCCTAGAATTCTTCTGCATGATTTTTTTACCTTGTTTGTTGCAGGAATAGATTTTAAAATACGAACAATAGAATTGGATGGCAAGAAGATAAAACTACAAATATGGTAAGTTATCTACAGGTATACCAAATGATATGGGAAGCATTACCTTACAAATTTCAATTCCTCTCTACTGGTTTTGATATTTGCTCTACTTTTTTATTGCACTGTTCACATATTGCTATTCTTTGATGACTATTTTTCTTTTTGAATTTATGATTGAAGTAATATTCTACCACCATGTATTGTCATGATTTCCTTCATGTCTTGTAGGGATACAGCTGGACAAGAAAGATTCCGCACAATTACTACTGCTTACTATCGTGGAGCCATGGGAATCATGCTAGTGTATGATATAACCAATGAAAAAAGCTTTGAAAATATCAAGAACTGGATCAGGAACATTGAAGAAAATGCATCAGCAGATGTTGAAAAAATGTTGTTGGGGAACAAGTGCGAACTTAATGAGAAACGACAGGTAAGTTACATTTTTTTGAATTCAATTCCCCTGATTTGTTACCAACTCTTGTTTCAAAATGTTCTCCTTTCATCAGGTTTCAAAAGATAGAGGAGATGCCCTAGCAATAGAGTATGGTATAAAGTTTATGGAAACTAGTGCAAAAGCTTCAATCAATGTGGAGGAGGCTTTCTACACCTTAGCAAGAGATATTAAGGCAAAAACAGAAAAGAAATTGGTAAGAATTTTGTTATTAAAAAAAAAAAATACAACTAATAGGATGAGTACCTTTGGATGGTAGACATGCACCGAATAGGGTTGTGCTGTGACAAATTTCTGGTTGGTACTGATTACTGGAATATTTTATTGCTAACGTTCTGATCTTATCAAGTAAACAAACCACAGTCTGAAGCCTTAAGCTTAAATGTCCGTTTATGAATATTTTTATCTCTTGTCTAATGTCTGATCTCGTCTTCTCTTTTGTCTGTGCTTTCATCTGGATTTGGCAGAAGGTAAATACTGTTATATATTTGGCTGTGTTCAATACTATGCATGCGTTTGCAATGCTGTAGTGGCTCATGCTGTGATAGCTTTAAGCCTTGTGTGCTTGTTTGAGACCATGTAGCTCCAAAACGAACAAAACTCTTGTCTTTTTCTCCCTTTTTTTCCCATTTTTAAATTTACTATTTTCTTTAACTCTGAGATGTGGGAAACATGTCTTTCTGTGTTGCTGCAGTATTAGTACCATTGTTTTGTGAGCCACATGCTGCTCTTATTCTCTCTGCATGACTTATATTCAAAGAGTTCCAGTCTTAAATGCATTGGCTAGTTTGTGTTTATTGGTGGTAATATGTGACCAAATGCAGTTTAATTTAACAGATCTTTTTCCCAAACCCCTGTTATCCTATTAATGCCAAAATTTTAGTGATCTTCAGTCTTAAGATGGGGACAAACAAATACTAATGGAGTTACCAGTCAGACCTCGACTCAAAAGAACTGTCTGAATAGACATGACCTGGAACATTATTTTAGCTATATTTATCTGTGTTGCTCCCTTGGGATTTGTTTATTGCGTGTGGAATCATTTAACACTTCTACATTTTTGTAACTATGTATGTACTCTAATTTCAGGAGGCAAGCAACCCACCGAAAGGAGGACACCAACTGAAGGCAACAGAACCTCAGCGAAAGCCAACAAATTGGTTGTCTCGTTGCTCTTTACTATGACATTTTCCATGGTTCTCTCGCTCAATTCAACGTCTGATATTGCTGTTTTTGAGTTTTTCTTTTCCTGATTTTACCAGTTTTGTGTAAAAGAAAGACATTTTATTTCAAATAGTCTGAGCACATATTAAACATGGGCTAACCCCTTAAATTGTTGAATGTGATGCAGTTGTCTTTGTCAGCTTTCTTAATTATTATTAAAATTATTAAAATTCTTTTTGGTAGCTGGTGTGTCTGGTGCAAAACACATGGTTTATACACACTGCCATCAGTTTTATCAAGTTCTAGGGATGAGTATGTACTGGAAATCTGTGTCTGCTAAAACAGTTTAAATCCAATAAACCCACTTATCTTATTCTGCCCAAAAGACCAATGTGCTTCTCAATTAATTTTTGTTATCTTGAAACAAAATATCTACTTGTTTCTGTATTTGTCTTTGCCTGGCTTTGGATTGTGCGATAAATTTAAATTAACATTGTCTTTTTTTCTGTGCCCCTATATTAACTTTCTTTTCTAGTTTTTTTTCTCCTTTTGTGAGGGTGTACAGGAGCCTATCCCATAGAATTATTGCTTAGTTGATTTATGTTAACATCAGACCATAAATTTTGTTTGAAGAAGTTTCTCTTCGATTCCTGAAAATATGCACAAGACTTTATTAAGGTTATTAAACTTTCATTGTCTATTGACTTACGTGATAATATCAGTTAAGCCTATCAAAGAGGAGGGCATACATGCTTAAAATATTTCATCTGTTCAAGGGATTATTTGTTCTTTTTCATTCTAGTGCACTGTTGTATTGATTTTTAAAATTGCTGTGAATTTTTAGGCAGTGGTAGATGGCTTGTTTATTTATGCATGTTATTTATGTGTTAAGAATTTCTCAACATGCTTGAGGTTGTGAGGTCACAACTATATTGCATGAAAACATGATTTGAAGCATGAAGCATAGTTTTAGTGGAATTACTATTATATTTACTAAGCCATGACATTGTTGTTTAAAGCTTTGCTTTGTCATTCATTCTGCAAATGACAGGGTTCACCTTTACTAATTTGCTTTCTGTGGTCTCCCTCTACCATTTTTCTGTGTATTTCATTTTCTTTTTGTTTTAAAACTTTCCGTTTGACATTTCAGTAGAGCTCTATGTTTCTAACATCTCCTGATATCTGACTTTTAATGAGTACCTGTCTGTTGTAGATGCACTATACAGACACTTATAACATGTCTGAAATAAGGCCTATTGTGCAAGTGTGATTTTACACGGTTCATTTTGTCGTGTCACCTCAAAATTATTCTGTTGTTTGTCTTTTATTTTATACTTAATGTTGGCGACAATCTGAGATAATACCTGATGTTGATATTACTCAAGTGATAAAGTGCCTGTCACCTTGCTTGCCAGCAATTTTAATTTGGAACTTTGTGAATTGTGCTAAGGTTGTATTGTATGTTTATTTAAAACTCTGGCGTTCATGGGCACTATGTAAAAGAAAAAGGGTTAAATACGAAGTGCTAAATGTTCTTGCCGACATAAATTTTTAGTCTCTGAATGCGTGATACTATGTTACTACGTTTTTATGATGTTTTACTGAGTAAGAGACGCTGCCCTCAAGACTTCAATCATAGAAATTTTTGGACTGCCTGCTCTGACACTACTAAGTTTTTTCCAATATTCCACCAATCTCAAGAATTTTGTTTTATGTGATTTATTTTTGTTATCAAAATGGTTATAATGGTTGAGTGATCCTCACCCCAGCCTCTTCATTGCGGAATTGAATGAAGAATGAGTTAAGTGTATTACATGTATTTTGTATTATTTACAGAGCATTCAGTGGAAAATTTAGCATCTTTTATATGGAAGTAATATGTGCAGTATGTAGACCTTACAAATAAATTTATTTATATATTCGAAAAGTGTGGTTCCATAATTTGTACCTCTGCTCACCTCAGTTTGGATCGTTATTAACACTAACTACTTAAAACAAGACTTCCTGGGGATCATACAGGCCTCCCCGATGAAAGTATTGCCTCATGACACACATGACCCCGGCAAATCACCATAGCATCGACTCACGTTAACGCCTTGAAGGTGGGCAGCCCGCCCAAACTACACCTCATGTCTCGCACGCACGGTCCCAGATACACGCGTCTCTCTGTAGCTCGCCAACCATGGCCGCACTCTAGCCATGAGTGAATCGCCCGCCCTCGCGCCCCGTGGTCTCAGCCCCCATCTGGGGCTGGAAACAGTCGAAGCCAAAGAACAACTTCATTTCCGCGCTATCAATCAAACACAGTGTTATGAAATAGTAATTTATTTATTTCAATACGGTGGTGTTACTTTACAAGCTGCTTTTAACTTTTAAAGGGACTTTGTAACTACTTCAATAACATTTCATTTGAAATCATGGATTAACAAGAAATGATAGACAAGACACATCTCTCGCAGCCCTCTCACTCTCACTCATATGTTGATTGGCATCATGCCAACACAGCTTAGCTTCAGTCCATAGTGAATGACAATGCAGGCAGAGGTAAATTTCTTCATTAAGGTGGTACATCTTTGTTAGATTGAAATCAAAAGGTGGTAAATTTAAATTAAATGCAGCATTTCACACTTGAGAATATGCCACACTGGAAGCAATTGTTGAGACAGCATCCTTGTATCATACATTAAATATTTAGTATGCCAATGTTGAAACAAAAACTCTAAGGTTCAAAATTATTCAAGATCAATTTGGGCATGCCAGTATTTCACCATTAAGAATACTCATGTATTTCAGCAGATTTCTAAGGATCCTTTACCTTCCAGACATTTGGAACTGATGAAATGGCTTCTGAAAAATGTTTAGGTTCACATATGGAACATAAACATGGACCCAAAATGCAAAAACTGGTAACGCACGTGAGTATTTAAAAAAAAAAAAAAAATAGCATTACCTTCACGTTTCAATATTAAAGTTATCATGATAAGTCACTTTAGTTTAAGTGGCCCATTGTAGATCACATTTTACAGAGACTAGCAAACTTTTGCTATTCATTTTCAGGAGGCAACTATTTGCTAACCACCTTCACGGTGAATATTTCAATTTATAAAGGTTCAAATCAGGAGAATGAAGTCGAAGACATGTTAGAGAATGAATGAGTGGAGTAAGAAGCATGTGCCTCCACGGAAGGATAGAAAAATCAAACTCACATGGTCTTCAAAAATCACGCAGGAATCCAACATAACTGCTTATCTGATAAGGCTGTGAAACTTAATAGATTAATAAAATTAAAAACAAGCAGAAGGTGAAAAGATACTGTATCTACTGTATATCAGATCTTGATACCTAACTCGTTCAACAACCCTTTTAAAGAAAGTTTCAAAATTTCTATAATCACGATCAAGAGGCTTAGAGACAACCCATTGCCAGCTCTTTTGTTTAGCAAGTTATTATAATTTATTACTCTATCTCTACTTTCCCCTGTCACTTTGAAGTTCATACCAAAATGACAAGGGCACAGTAGACACACAATATAACACCACTATTCAAATACATCTTTGCAAATTGATCAGTTCTCCCCTTACAGTTTACATCAAGGGGGAAAGAAAGAAAGAAAAAAATGAAGATAGGGTCATTTAATACAATGGCTATTTGGCTAAACGTACATCTGTACTCACAAGCATACATCCACACACACAAATGTCCACACACACAATATGTATATATATATAATAGAAATTTATAAGGTCACACAACAGACAAATGTGCACACAAACTTGTTAATAGCCAATATCCACAAGCTGGTTAATCTCATCACAGAACAGCAAATGTCCAAAACATTCAGTAATGAAACAATTTACAAATTAAGTAAAACACTGACCATTCATACATGAGAGCAACTATAGTCCCATGGCCATGTGTCACTTGAACCTTCTAGGACTTCCCCTATTTCAACATGCCCTTAAGTTAAGTTTTCAAACTCCACAAAGTGCTTCAGTATCCATAACCACTTTTCCTGAATTTCACATGTGTATCCATGATATTCAATTCCATGAAATGTTGATCAACGTTGGATGGTCTTAAGGAAAACGGACAGTAATTTTAGCATCCCACTGAACGAGGTTTGGCCAATAACTAGGCATTAAAAATATATAAATATATGTATACATATATAAGTTGGTGTGTTAAACACTTACAACATTAGTTCAGTCACAAAATGAAATAAAAATATTATGTATCCTTTTGTCTGCATTGGCCCAAAAGAAATGTGAAGAACCTTAACCAACCTAGCAAAATTAATATGCCTGAATTTGTAAGCACCATACAGCATGGCATGGCCATCTTGATATTTAGGAGGCAGCAAATGCCTACAGCCACCACAGTTCACCCTATGCTTTGTTGTTTTAACACATTGTGCTCTGAACATTTTTAAGACACAGCCAATAATTGGATTTAAACAATAGGTAAGTATTAAAACAAAGGGGCCTACTAATAAAGCAACAAACTGTGATCAATCACACTAGCTTATTCTGCAATACTGTGGCACTAAAACCTTCAAAGGACACCAAAATGAGGTTACATAATGAAAATACTAAAATTTTAACTACCTAAAGTGATAGGGATTACAAACACTAGAATGAGGATGAATATCCACTATTGGTTATTGTTGAACAATTTGAATTACGGATGCACAATACCAAGAACTAATAACAGAGTCCAGTAAACTGATATTAACAAAAAAACAATTACAGAACCAACAAGCTAATTTGAATATGTATGATGTTGCTAAGTTGGTAAGACTGGCAGGATTTACAAATAAACATAAGCATGAAAAATTATGCTGTGGCACTGTAATGACTTTATTCAGAATACAACAAACCAATATAAATTATAGGTCGCACAAAACGTATCAGTATAAAAGATGAGGAAGCGATACACTCAACAGCTTACTCTCAGAGCTCAAGAGCAAAAAGCATGTAATTATAGGTCAGCCAAAAGGAAGCAACAGACACCACCAGAATAAACACCTATAAGGCCTGGAGTGTGCATGGATGCGGAAACCGGGTGTTATTGCATTTTGATCAACTAGAAAAAAATTACTGCTAAATATTTGCTGAATGATGCACACAACATTGTCAGTCTATCAGTTCAGGTGGTTAAGCCAGCTGGCTCAGAGAACATCCCCCCTTGCCTCTAAACTTTTCATATTTCCACTACTGCATATGCTCATTCTCATGACAAATGAACCAAAAATACCATAAAAATCATGGCATGAGCATTTAATATACGTATTTGGAACATGATTTGACGTGTCACTAAAACAGTTAAAAGAAATTAGAAAAACTCAACAATTTAAAATAAGGTAAATTCCCAGAGAACCAATTAGCTAAGCACCATGAGCTGTATGAACTAAATAAACAATAATAATTGATAAAGCAAGTAAGACAATATCAGACCACCCCAGCTGTCCTACCAACTCATCAAGAGCAACCACGTTCACCTCAAAAAAACTTAACAAAGACAAAGAGTCAGGGAAGGGCAGGTAAACAACATAATAAGGAAGGGCAGAGAGAGAAAGAGGGGAGGGGGGAAGGACTTTTTTTTATAGATACCTAAATACAGGTGAAGGGACTAGAACTATACACACTCTTAGTGAGGTGGAGGAGGCTCAGTGGCAGTGCGGACTGGCTTCCGTCTGCTTGATCCTGGACTGCCATAGCTAGGAGCTCCAACTACCTCCCGAATTGTGCCCGTGCCAGTGACAACACGCATTGGCTGAGGCTGAGGAGATGGAAGAGCCATGACTGCACCTCGTTCACGGAGATGCAAAGCTTGTTGGGACTGAGCTATTTGTTGAGCCTGGGTTGGGCCTCTGGAACTGCCACCAGATCCCGTCACACCTGGGAACAATAACAGGTTTAAAATAAGACCTATGATTATTTCATCAGAACAAGTAAATGTGTCCACAACAGACTGTACGGCTCTCAATTGCAAATAATTGGGTCATTCCTTACCTCGACAACTGCTGCGTTTTGAGGCAACATTTCCAGCAGCCGCCCTTTGTTGTGATGAGGCAGGCACAGACGATGAAGTGCCTGATGAGGACCCAGTAGAAGGCACAGAAGAATTAGGTTGAAGCCTTGCACCTCCACCTCCACCTCCACCAGGTGATTCCCTACTTGAAGAGAATGTTTCACTGTTTTCACTGTTTCTATTTGGAGCCGCAGGGTTTTGACCCAGTGACAGGATGGTGGCAGTGGAATCTGATAGAGTGGACATCACAAGCTCTTGAACAAATAAACTATGATCAGCACGTTCCTGCTCTGCAGACTGTAGCTCCGCTTCCGTCATAGGTGGTTCAGTGGATCTGAAATGTTCCGACAATAGAATGGTAAGATGAATTTCAGTTGAAGAGGCAAACAAGTATTTCTGAAGAAATAGTTTTGAACTAACCTTGACAGAAGGAACTGTAAATTGACAGGAGCTGGAGGTGTGCCTGAACTCAGGTCACCATTTGAACTAGCAGAACTTGCACTAACAACAGCAGCAGCTGAAGCTGTGGGTGGTGCACTGGTGCTGCTAGCTGCTGTAGATGTACCTGTTTGGGCCTGGCGACGAGGCAATCTCTCAAGTTGCTGCCTTGCAGCCTGTAACATACCAATACAAAAAAAAAGCACACTAAAGCTGCCCTCTACATACTGTGATAGAGAAGATAACATACAGAAACGTGTCCCTTTATTTTTACTGGCAACACAGAAAATGACCTCATGGTCAACAGCACAAATACAAATGTTAGGCCCCACCTCTACTAAAGTTGGCCTCAACCAGTTGACATTCATGTTAGCCTAATCACTGTTGGCAGATGTATATGAGTCAGTATTCACCCCATATCAGTTAATTGGTCTTGGCTTCCAAATACCACCATAGCCACTAAATAAAAACAATGTCAGACATGTGACACCTAGACCACATCTAACCTAACTGAGGGGGCAAATTCATTGTTGACTGTACCCAGGGATACCACCCCACCTAGACTGTCTCTGGGAATTATTGGTTTTGGCAAAAACTCAGAAAACTGGTTAGAAGATTACTTAGAATATATTGCGGCACCAAAACCTTTTAAGATTCTAGTTTCTTACTTCTGCACATACTAACGAAAAAACAAATATAAGATTCAGAGAGTAAAGAGAAGTGTATCCATACCCTCACCTGCTGCCGCTCCAGCTGTAGTTGCATTTGAAGTTGCTGTAATTGAGATGGAGTAGAACTCTGAGAAGATGTGCTTGCTGTAGATCGTCGCACACCTGACAGTTGTGACAACAATTCAGCAATGGGATCCACAGTGTCACGGGTGGATGGTGATATGGAGGATAGACCACCAGTACTGGAATATTTCAGAACCAGACAAGAAGTCAATTTCAAAGTCAATTTACGTGTACAACTTCTGCAACAAAAGGTTTCATGTCAGATTTTGTACCTGAAATGCATGTTGCATCGCCTGGGCCTTGAGCCTCCAACACCACGCGACGCATGGGGTCCACGACGAACTCCACCATGTCGGAGACTAGCTGGTTCATCGTGATGGCAGGTTAAGGATGTGTACACAACATTAAATATTGTTCATATAGTTTGTGGCGGGTCATGATGTAATGTTAAAAACACTGCACCACATCAAAAATTTAAAAAAAGCTCACTGTGCTGTTGGCATCTGACCTAGTCGAACGAAACATGTTGCACAGTGAGTTTGTTCTTACTTATTGACGTGGTGCACAAGGAGCTTTTAACATGTACACAACATTGACAAAAGAGAATACTTTTGAATTAATCATTGTGAACAGAAGATTACAAAAAGAACCAATGACTGACATTTGTGGCAATTTAAACATGGTTATTATGAGAAAATCATTTAATACATGACAGAAATTTGCATTAAAGGATATTAAGAATGATATTAGGTCCCGAGGTCCACTTCGATGTTCCAGATTAAGGTGGCCAGATAAATCATCTGTCATAAGGTTTGCGTCCCCACCTGGTAAAGAGGCACATACTGGACACACCTACATAACAAAGGAGAACCGATCAGTTAAAGTTAAACTAGAAACATCAATGAAACAAAGTTGAAATTCTCAACATACCACTTCAGCAGAGGTATCAGTATGATCTAGAGTAACATGTTCCTGGAGCGTTGTCTCAGTTAAACCCATTCTACCACAGTGCGGACAAGTGAATGATTGTGGTTGTTCAACAGTTAATGATTCACCACCATAATAAAGTTCTGAAACAAATAATCAAATCAGAATCAGTTCAAGAAAAGTGTATAAAAAAAACTTAAGATAAACAAGTACAAACCAAAATCTGATCGAGTGAGGATACACTGCATTGGATGTCCTGTTGTGTGATGAGGGGTTGTGGCACCCGCTTCATAACATGATGAGCACAAGTCATAGTCGTAGCATGCAAGGCACTTGTAGCGTCGACCACGAAAGTTTCTTTTGGAACAAGAGTCGCAGCTAACACCTGTATAAATTAATAAGTAATTAAACCCAATGTTGACTGAAAGCCAGCAACACATACTGCAAAATAAGTTCAAACCACAAATGGAAAATTGTTTGTAAACCAAAACAAATCAAAAATGTCTGTCATAGAAGATTGACAAACAACATTACAGCACTAATCAAACTACAATTTAAACTGGACAGAGAAATTAAAAAGAATCTCAAACAGAGAAGGGAATAATGAACGAATACCCTTGTGTTTGACATTGAAAATAAAGTGCACCAAACAGAAAATATGGTGTGGCAGTTTACCAAAACTCTACCATGATGAGATGCCTGCAAAAAATCAAGGCATATAAGGAACTATGCCCAACCGAGGAAACACGAAATTGGAATGGGAAGCAGAGGACCCACAGTGTTGTCTTAAGCAAGAAAATACAACCATACGATGTTCGAACAATGATGTTGCATTTCTCGCACACGGACATGGGGGCCTAGCCTAGGCTTCAAGCAGGCAAGGGCCACTTGTAAATGACGACTATAACGGAATAATTAAGCAAATTCTGGGATAAAGCTGCACACAGAGTTTCTTTGGGGCACTTCTCTAGACGATTGCGACAAAATTAAAAGGTAAACATGAAATTGGTATGTGCGCTTGAGAAACCAATAAGCCTATCTTTTCTTTAAGCACAGAGAGACTCACCTTCATGCCGAGACATCTCAAACGCAGCGCCCCAGCAATATCTTACAATACCTCCTTAGAAACCTGCAATATTTCTTTTCATATAATAAACAAACTGGGGCTCTCAAAGGCTTTCATAATAGCGATTTCATTGACGAAAATTTTAGATCATTTCCATCGCCAATCCTAACCCATCTAGGCCATAATGACGTCACGTATGTTTCAGCTCAGGAAAGTCCCGACCATGATGCGCCCCGCCGCTGCCGAATCCGCTCGCCCGCTCCCGAGCTGAGTTGATCATTGTACATACAGGCTGGGTCTGGCTCATGTCTGTCATAAACTGTGAAGCATTCTGCTGCTTCGTGAGTTCTTCGGGCTCTTTCCCTACATAATTCGCAATGAGTTAATTTTTTCCATTTCCATGATCCAGGGCTGCGAAAAAAACAAAATGACGTTTCGCATAGACCACCTGCCCGATCTTGATATCGGCCGAACCGTCGTCGGCTGTGCTTTTGTTAGTGTACACCCGTGTGCCCACACCACTTATGTGTGTCATGTGCATAGAGTATGCAATGATAATGATTCGTTTTCGTTTATTCTGTCAAACGTTAAGGCTTACGGCTGATTACTGCCCCAGACCTCTTTCCCCCTTCCCTCCTACCCTCCCCCACCTGTCTCGCCACGTCAACTGCGCGGGAAGATTTGGATTTTGGAAAAAACAAACAAAAGAAAAACAACACACAGGAGCCCGTATGGGTTTCAGGTACCTTTATTAAATATCCACATTTCCTTAAAAACATAAATAGACTAGTGCTAACTTGACTTCACAGAAATCAGGTTGTTTGTTTTCTTACAAGGAAGGAAGGACCAGCATCAAGAGATAATACTGACATGGAATGTCTCCACTAATGTCCAAAAGATAATACAGAACACCTTACTAACGAACATAACACTTAAAAGACTAGATATGTTACTTGGTGCATAGTGAGATTTTCCCCTGTTGAGAGTTTACATGCCGTAGTTCTTCCAAAGCTTGCTCCACCATTACTTGTACGTTGGGAGGTAAAGGTTGACATTCTTCAATATCTGAACTGCTACCATTCCTCCAGTATCCATTTCTTCTCAGATCTTGACTTTTGAGGTCCCTGTTGTTAAAACATTGAGACTTTTCCTCCTCCACTTTGGTTGTTTCTTTTTGAGGCAATTTGACACTTTCTGCAATGGAAGAATTGTTTTCAAAGTAAAGCCTCACAATTCAGAAGAAGAAATAGTACTGTTTATCAAACTGCTTGTGTACCTATCACTTCAGCAGCATCCAAAGGAGAATACCCATCAAGCAATACCATGGAGGGAAAGACAGGTGTGCCACGTTCTCTGGCCAAAGATTCTAAATCTTCAATTCGTTTCGCAAGAATTCTGAAAACAAAAATTTCAGAGCTGAGCATGAAAACACTAGAGGATGAATAGATTTGGAATAAGTTACATTTAGCATTTTATTATTATACCAACAAGTAATTTACCGATTAGCTTTCTTTTGATGAGCAAGGCGAAGGCTTTTATCTTCTACAGAGTCAAAGAGAGCTTGGCAAACATTCCTCATACTTTCCATAAACGCAGGAGCACTAGACTTCATGGGATGAGAGACAGCCTCCAAAAGTTCCCTAACTTTTTTTTTTTTTTAGGGGAAAAAAGGAATATTAATATTTTAAAAAAATCATGTCACACTCCTATTCCTAATCAAGGTCAAACAAGGGAAACAGAATTTAGTATATTTAGTACATTACCTTGGCTTTGACTGATAAATCGACTTGAAGATGTCAGAGGTGAAGAGCTTTTCCCTGGTATAAGTGGATTTCTGTTGCTTTTTTGATCAACAGCAGCCTTCCATTTGAATTATTTGAAATTGTTAGTAAATTGATGTTTGTTATGTCATTGATAATGCATAAAATCTTCCTACAAATCACCTTGTATTTTTGAAGAGATCGCTGCGTAGATCCAAGTTCTTCTTGAGTCTGAAGTAAACGTTCATGCAAATACCTATTTTCTGATATGAGAGCATCAATGTCAATGTTGTTCTGGTTGGCTTTAAGCAATACGGCTAATTGATAATTCAGTCGGTGAACCTTAAACTTGTATGTCTCCCGTTCTTGAACCAATTCTTCTCTTTCATCAAGTAAGGCTTGGAGATTGACTTGAAGCTGTGAACACTAAAGAAGAAAAAGACGGAGAAAATGTGTTTGTTAATTCATCAGCTCTTTTATTTTAACTAAGCAACCTACTTATGAGATGAGTTACCAGCAAAAAATTACCTTGGTATCCATGGTTTCTAACTGTTGAATCAACTCCTCCTTTGGATGGTTTGGAAATATTTGACCCTCCCATCTACAAGCATTTCCACACCGGTGGCGAGCATAGTTGGATCGCAAGGCCTGAAACCAAATTAGAATATTGGTTAGTGGACTAGGTTGCACTTCAGAATTTAGCAACTGTGCCACATTACATATAAGATTTGCTAGCAGAAATGTAACTGGTAAATGTTTTAAAATCATGTCACAACTAACTTCCATGTCTTCATAAGTTTCACAAAGTTGTTGTTTCAGTTCTTCCATTTCCATACGAAGAGCTTTGTTACGCTTCTGGGCTTCTCTCAGCCTCTCAGCTACTGTCACGCCTGGTCTGAAGGTATCTTCTTCATCTTCTGTGTACAGCGAAGTTCGATACAAACCCTGTAAAATATAAAAGGTTAAAGAAAAAGTGATGCAATGTGGGGTTAAAAAAGTTATCAGCAGCAGAACCTACTTTGTTATAAACACTTTTTTTAAGATCAGAGAGTCCCCGCTGCAGTTCTTCAGAGAGAAGTTTGAATTGATCTCGTTCATTGCGGCATTTATTGAGGTCTTTGCTCAGAATTAGCACAGCCTCTGTTTTGCTTTGAAGCTTCCTTCTGAGCAAGGCATTCTGGAAAAAAAAGGGTACATCCACACCTGTCAAAAAATCGTTCCTAACCTACGACGCATAAGGCTGTCAGCAGCTGGAGCTTACCTCGGAGGCGTAGCCCTCCACATAGCTCTCCATCATTACTGATATGGGCAGGAAACTTCCCCATCACATCAGTGCCTCACAAGACGACGCTTTGACCCCAAAACTACGAAAGAAAAATGCGTTCACGACAGGTACAGTCTGTCTCGACTTCGACAACAGACAACAGTACCCAACAGCTGATGTTAGCAGACGACGCGACGTGACGTCACCACTTTGCTACCAACATTTCTGCGTGACACACCTGGTGTTTGGTGCTGCTCAAAAGAATTAAAAACAATAACGAAGATAAAAAAAAAGAAACCCTATTATGAGATTTCCGCACATTCCCCGGTTACTTTCAATCTCTTTCCCAACCCTCCGGGTGACGGCAATACAACGGTGCTGTCCAACACGGTTTGCAGAGCTTGTTTCTCGCTGGCGCGAGCAGACAAACACCACGCTCAGCTGTCGCCGCGGCTGTCATCTGATCGCCGATCACCTGGCACATGCAGATGCATCCTTTCCCTGCCGCGTCAGAGTCCGCACCCCACAGCTCCCAGGTGCCACCGGTCCACAAGTGCCTCACATGTAACGGCCGCTACAGCAGCCGGGTGGTCTGCGGCTCTGCGGGGCGGGTAGCGCTAGCGATAAGGGCGTGACGCAGGCTGACGTCATGCGCCAGGCTCTGACCGGCCCCGACACTGGCCACACTGGCGCAGCGCGGTGCGGCGCAGTCCCAACATCAACATCATGGCCTGCACTGCCCGCACCGCGCTGGCCCTCACGCTCCTAGGTCGGTTGCAGCACCACTCGCGCCAGCACGATGTAGTGCCCCACCAAGCTCACGCTGCGCAGGCCTGGCGGCGGCGGCGGCGTACCACCACGAGCAGGACCAGGCCGCGGAGGCGAACCGCTTCCAACGGCTGGGCGAGTTTGCCCGAGCGTACGCCACCAGGAAGGGCCTTCCTAACATGACCGACGAAGACATCAAGTGCCTCCTCCAGGTCAGCTCCCTCGGCGCCCGGCCGCGCGCCCGCGCCCGAGACTCGTTGCTCCCAACTCCGACTCGTTCCAGCTCGGCGAGGCCATGCGCAGCGACACGCAGCACTACGCCGGCGTGCAGCAGGCCGTCGGCCTGTACACCCTGGTCACGCGCACCACGCCGCGCTGCAAGGTCCGGCTCCTGACCATGGCCAAGCTGTTCGTGTCGGCGGACTTCGCCAGGGGAGCCTTCAGCATCCTGCTGAACCAGGACCTCGACGCGTCCACGTCCCATTACTAGCTCACCGCCGGTCACAAATGCAACGCGGCTAATAAAATTTTAGACGGACTCGTGCGGAAGCTCTCGTCTCCCCAGAATGCCCCCAGCAGAGTCAGCCGCCAGCCCAGCCGTCAGCAGCGTGCAGCCTGCAGCCCACAGCCGAGCGCCTGCAATGCGGAGGGTAGGCAGACCCGCCACGGCGCGGTGCATTACGGGACGGCCTACCTCCCAGGCGCCCGCAAGCGTCAACAACGAAAAACAGCGGCAGGTTTAGTGCGGCCGTGGCGAGTACTCGTATTTGGTAAGCGATAAGAATCTGACGGGGGGGGGGGGGGGGGGGGGGGGAGGGGAGCCAGGGGCGTTGGGCGGGCGGTCTACCCCGAGAGCTCCTGCCGAAGGCGTAGTAGTAACCTTTGCATAAGGCGATTTCGAGAATGTAGGTACATGCTGGGTGATAAAGAGAAGCAGGCTGGCACGGCACGGCACGGCACGGCACGGCACGGCACGGCACGGCACGGCACGGCACGGCACGGACACGGTGCCGGCGCTGTCGGCTCTGCCTTGCTGCTGCTTCACTCCCCGCCATCACGTCTCGCCGTCAGCCGCACAGGATGAGCCGTGGGCGTGCGCGGGCCGTGTGCCTGGGCGCCGCCTTGCTCCTGGGGGTGTACATCACCTTCAGCACGCACCACCGCCCGCACCGCCAGCCCCCCCGCGGGCACCGGCCGGACTGGCTGGACTGGCAGCTGATGCCGACGCCGGCGCCCCCGGTGAGACAGGCGCCCCCAGCCGAGGCCGAGGAGGCCTTCATCATCGACACGGCCGGCTGCCGCATCCCGGACCTGCCGGCCAACAGCAGCGATGTGGCGCCCTACGTGGCCGACTACGACATGGGCGGCGACTGCGGGGACCCGCCGCCGCTGGTGCGCTCCTCCGACACCACCCTGTTCGTGGACGAGGACGCCATGGTCGCGTATGGCGCGCGGCTGCCGTCGGACGTGTCCTGCTGCTACGCGGCCATGTGGCGGGTGGAGCCCGACCTCGCGGTGCCGGACTGGGAGCGCGGCCACACCATGCCGCCGGTCCGGGAGGGCCCGCTCTTCGACGGCGTCGTGTACGGCGACGACGTCCGGTTCGCCGCCAAGTGCGAGCCCTTCTTCGCGCCCACCCTCGTCGTGCACGAGTTCGTGCGCGTGAACTGCACCGTGCTACCGGCCGGCGGCGGCCCCGCCGTCCACCTCTTCGACTACCACGCGTTCGTGCCCACCAAGCTGCCGCAGGGGCCGCACGGGGACGTGTCCGAGGAGGACCTCAGCGTGCTCATCGTGGGCGTGGACTCGGTGTCGAGGCTCAACTGGCTCCGCACCATGCCCCGGACCCGCGCCCTCCTGGAGCAGCGGCTCGGCGCGCGCAGCATGCTGGGCTACAACAAGGTGGAAGACAACACGTTCCCCAACCTGGTGGCGCTGCTGTCAGGCATGAGCGTGCCCGAGCTGCGGAAGACGTGCTGGGGCAGCGACAACACCGCGCACTTCGACGCCTGCCCCTGGGTGTGGAAGAGCTTCCGGCGCCGCGGCTACGTCAACATGTTCGCCGAGGACTCGGCCTGGATGGGGCTGTTCCACTACCTCAAGCGCGGCTTCGTGCTGCAGCCCACCGAGTACGACCCGCGGCCGCTGCTGTACCTGGGCAGCCGGGACCTGGGCCGCGCGCTGCGCCGGGGCAGCCACCAGGTCTGCATCGGCCAGCGCCGCGAGCTGGACGTGCTGCTGGACTACGGCAGCAAGTTCGTCCGCGCCATGCAGCGTGACCGCCGCAAGTTCTTCGCCATCGTGTGGGGCTCCTCCATGTCCCACGACGACCTCAACTCGGCCTCCGCCGCGGACGAGGCGTACGCGGACTTCCTCGACGGCGTCCTGGAGACGGGCGTGCTCAACAGGACCGCGCTCGTGTTCGTGAGCGACCACGGCCTGCGCTTCGGCGAGATCCTGACGACGCGGCAGGGCCGCCTGGAGGAGCGGCTGCCCCTCATGTACACCGTGCTGCCCGAGTGGGTGCGGCGCAGGTATGACCCTTGAGCCCTGATCGTAGCCAGGCCCTAACAAAGTGCTACAAGTGTAAATTAGCAATGTGGCCCATTCTTCGGGATTACCATCATAGGAACGAATTAATTTCATAAAATGATAAGCTGAATTCGATTTTTTAACAGCTTTTACGGTACCCAGAACTTAAGGGAGTCAAAAAACTTACCTCAAATTTCGAGAATTATTTTTACGAAAAAGTTTCCTCGGTTCATGAAACGCCGAGAAATCACACATATTTAGTCATTTGTGTGTGTGAGAGAGAGAGAGAGAGAGAGAGAGAGAGAGAGAGAGAGAGAGAGAGAGAGAGAGAGAGAGAGAGAGAGAGAGAGAGAGAGAGAGAGAGAGAGAGAGAGAGAGAGAGATCATGTCAAGTTGCGTTTTTAAAGTTTTGCGGACCCTAAAAACTGTGCAAAAATCAAATGCCAGCTGAAAGTTTTATGAAATTCATTCGTTCCCAAGACAGCATTCTGGAATCCCAACGTATGGGCCACACTGCTAGTTTACACCACGAGGGGCCGCCGTACTGCTCAGGTACCCGTTGGCCGTGCAGAATCTGGAGGGCAACGCACACCGGCTCGTCACGCTGTACGACTTGCACGAGACGCTGCACAACTACATGCACCTGCCCTCGCTGCGCGCCCTGGAGGGTCCGGAGGGGGTTGCGGGGGCTGCGGGGGCCCCGCGGGGGCGCAGTCTGTTCTCGCGGATCCCCGGCGAGCGGACCTGTGTGACGGCCGGCATCCCCAAGCATTACTGCGCCTGCCAGACCACCGTCGCCGTGCCCGCGGACGACCACAGGCGAGTCTGGTCCCTGCGGCCGCGGCCCCCGCCTACCGCAACCAGCGGCAGCCCCGGCAGCCCTCACGACTCTCTTCTGCTCCCGCAGGGTGCTCCAGGTGGCCGAGTTCCTCATCAGCGAGGTCAACGCCAGGCTGCAGAGCGCGCGGATCGGGCCGGACGCCGCCGGCTACACCTGCGCCCGGCTGTCCGTGGAGACCATCCTGGACGCGAGGCGCGGCCCCGTGGAGCCCGGCAAGGCCTCCACCGTCAGGTTGGAGCCGCTGGAGCACCAGTACGAGCTGGTGGTGCGGGCCAGGCCCGGCGGCGCGCTGCTCTCCGCCACCGTCCTGTACCGCGTCGGCACGGCCACCATGGCCCTCGACGGCAGCATCAGCCGCATCAACGCGTACGGCAAGCAGTCGTGGTGCACCAGGGACTTCAAGATGCGACTGCTGTGCTACTGTGTTCAGACCAGCGCGGGTCCTTGACCGCCCCGCTGCGGAGCGTTAATGTAAAGGATTTGTCGAAAAATAACATCGAGTGTCAACGTGTATCCGTAACCATTTCCCCAGTACCAGTACATTCACCAGGGGTAGACACCACAGAGTTAGGTGACATTCAGGCATTCCCCGGAGGAGGGGGGGGGAGGGGCAATGCCTTGTCGTAAGTGGAATTGCAGCGGAGTGCGGCAGAACACAACCTCGCCGTGTTTCGATAAGTCAGCACGGGAGAAAGGAGATTTATGGACCGGTAGAGACACTGTGCAGAGAACTTGCATTACACTTTTAACACTAAAATGAGACTGACATCTTCAAAACGAAGCCAGCTCAACTGTTTAGTTCCGTAACTTGTCACCAAGGGCAAAGTAGAGAGCGCTGCGAGCGGCGACCGCGACCAACCAGAACACGGGCCTGAACACCACGCAAATAACCAAGAAACTCGTGTAGCTCGTGTCGCCTGCTTGTTATTCTCGTGGATGTATTAGAAATTTAAGTTAACGTTGAAAACATGGCTTCGGAAATGGAGGAAAAACAGGCTGTTACCTTTGGTGACATGGAGCTAGATGACAGAATCTTACAGGTATGCAGCTTTTAATTTCTTCCTGATTGGGCCGAAAAGATAACCTTTCTTATCACTTGGACATGTTTACCATAACCTGCTATATGTTATTCTGATTCCAAAATCTATCTTTGGGATCGTCAGTCGGCGTAATAATTTTTGACATGATTTTTAAAGAAGGTATGCGACACACTTCTTATCTACTACGTGACAAATTACAGGCCATAGCGAAGGAAGGATGGGCAGAGCCTACACTGATCCAAGAGCGAGGAATACCTCTTTTCTTGCAAGGGAGGGATTTGGTGATGCGTGCGCGCACGGGGTCGGGCAAGACTGGCGCGTTTGCCATTCCCATTATCCAGAAGATTTTGATATCAAAACAGGTTTGTGTCACTTTAGTACCATCTTACTGTTGTCACACTCGCTTATACTAACATCACGCTTAAAATGCATTGTCTTCACAGGTTGCCTCAGAACAGTCCGTCAAAGCTCTAGTACTTGCTCCCTCTAAAGAACTATGTCAGCAGATTACGAAGAATTTCCAACGTTTGACAACTAACTGTTCAAGAGATGTCAGAGTTCTAGACATATCTGCTCAGGTATTTCATCTCTTTTAACTGATGGCCATCTAGCTCTTTCATTTAGAAGAAGGTAGAATACCATTAATAGTGGTTTCTTCTTCCAGGTTGATGTTACTGTTCAGAAGCCTCTGCTTGTAAGCAAACCTGACATCATTGTAGCAACACCAGGAAGAATTGTTATCCATCTTCGTGCTGGAACTGTTGAGTTAAAAGAGTCTCTTGAAATGCTTGTGGTAGATGAGGCAGATTTGGTCTTCTCTCATGGATATGAGGCAGAAATGAAACAATTACTTGGGTAATTCCTTATTTTCTTTCCTTCAATTTTTTGTATCTATGTTACTTTCTCAGATTTATTTTTCTATTTGACTTGTTTGTTTTAGTTTCCTGCCCCCTGTATACCAAGCAGTTTTGGCAAGTGCCACACTTTCAGATGATGTATTAAAGTTGAAAAAATTAGTCTTAAATAATGCTGTGATACTCAAGTTGGAGGAACCAAACCTAGCACCTTCATCCCAACTTCAGCACTATCATTTGGCTGCTGAAGAGAATGACAAGGCAGCCATCCTCTATGCTCTTCTCAAGCTGCATCTAATTCGTGGCAAGACAATAATATTTGTTAACAGTGTTGACCGCTGTTATAAGTAAGATAATGAACACTTTCGTATTAAATCCCTAAAGCCTCTAAGCAATCTGATTTTCATAAATTTTTCTTTGCAGACTTAAGTTGTTTTTGGAGCAATTCCGTATTCCTACAGTGGTACTGAACTCGGAATTACCAGCCACTTCAAGGTGTCATTCAGTGAATCAATTCAATCAGGGTACATACGACATCATAGTAGCATCAGATGAAACATCTCTTCAGAACCCTGACAAGTAGGTTTAAAATAATGAGTGCCACATTATTTTTCACCCTTGCTGTATTTGTTTTCTCATAAAAAAAAATGTATCAGGAAAAAGAAGAATAAGGAGGAAGATGATGGAGAACCCAAAAGTAAACGGAAAAGGGACAAAGAATCTGGAACTTCTAGAGGCATCGATTTCCAATTTGTTGCGAATGTTATTAATTTTGACTTCCCTCGAGATATCAATTCATACGTTCATAGAGTTGGTAGAACTGCTAGAGGCAAAAATAAAGGCACAGCTCTTTCATTTGTGAGCCTTCGGGAACAGACTCTACTACAAAGGGTAGAGGACCATTTGAAAGATGATCAAGGAGAAGAGAATGTTATCAAATCTTATCAATTTAAGTTAGAGGAAGTTGAAGCTTTTAGGTACCGATCCATGGATGCATGGAGGTCAGTCACCAAGATAGCAGTAAGAGAGGCCCGACTAAAAGAAATAAGAAATGAGCTGGTTAACTCTGATGCCCTCAAGGGCTACTTTGATGACAACCCACGAGACCTTAACTCACTGCGGCATGACAAAGCATTACATACAGTGAAAGCTCAAGCACATCTTGCTGATGTACCAGAGTATATGGTTCCCAAGGCACTGAAGAAGCTAGCAGGCATTACTAAAAGACGCAGGGATTTCCACAAAAGATCAGCACCACGTGTAAGTATTTTTCAAACAATCTGTAAACACCTATAATCACTTAAAATACAACTGACTTATGCTTCATTTATAGGCTCAGGTGAATGACCCGCTCGCGGTGCTGGATGTAGCCTTGAAGAAAAGGAAGAAATGAGTGGAATAGTTTGTAAGTGAATATCATGTAATAATTTTAAATGTTGTATAATTATACAAGGAAACCCATGCAAATTGTTTCAATTTTTTATCCTTTTCCTTGTGTGCTTAACCAAAAGAATTCTAACATGAAAATAAGAAAACAAACTATAAATAGATATGATACTTCAACAGGAAGTATTTCCCAATACAGGGCATCAGGTAACACCATTCATTCACAATAGAAACCCAGCAAATTAAACAATAATATTGAGATCATTACACCAATCAGCCACACAATACTTGATGATGCAGAATAATTTAGTTTGTCTTCACCCTCTTCCTTGGGGGGCTCGAACAGTCATGTGTCAAACCAGACATATCTGGACTATTGCCAAGGGTGCTTTTTAAAGCCAATGAATAAAATGCAGAAACAAATTTGAATGATGAATTGCTTTGATGCTCGTCATATAAACTATTAACTTTAGCAATCATACTCTTGTCCTGTTGAAAATCCAAAAGTTTAAGTAAATATGCATCACCTCAAAAAGTTCATATTCACATACAATAGTATATTACAATAGGGTTTTATACCTGCATCCATGGACTGCTAATAATTTCAATTATTTTTGCTCTTTTTTCAGGCTCTTTCACCAATATCTTCTGTATCAGAGATTTGACCTCAGTAGAAATTGTTCTCCATTCATTTGTAGGCATAGAGATGGTCTCCTTTATTTGTATTTCGAGGCAGTCTGATTCTGTGTCAAAGTGCTCTGACCCGGACAAACTAAGAAACAAATACAGAAAAAATTAGAATGAATACGCTAAGAGCATAATTTAGTGGGTTTGTTGGAGCAATAACTTACTGTAATGCAAGTCTGTAATGTTTACTTCAAAATTCTAAATAGAAACACTGCTTACCACACAAACAAAATGACTCCTAATGACCAAATGTCTACTTGTTCTGTATACTCATAAGATCCTCCTCCTAAAAGAACTTCGGGTGCAACATAAAACTTAGTTCCACATAGAGTCTTCATCATTGTAATGGGGCTTAATACTTTGGAAAGACCAAAATCTGTTATTTTCAGTACAGTTTCTTGTTTTGCTGATTGTAATAGAATGTTTGCTGGCTAGAAAAACAAAGGGATAATATTATAGGTCAATGAGCCAGAAGTTCAAACTAGCACGCTTCCAGGAGCCTTACCTTTAGATCTCTGTGAATGATCCCCTGGGAATGGAGATACTCCACACCCTTAAGGATTTGGTAGAAATAAAGTTTTACTACACTTTCTTCAAGTCTTTCTTTTTGAAAGATTCTGTGAGCAAGATCTTTTCCATCCATAAACTCCAAAATTAAGAAATGTTCTTTTTCACAATCAAGAACATCAATTAATTTGATCACATTGGGCTAGAAATGGCAGAAAAATACAAGGCCTATAAAAAAAGCAACATATATGATTATCAAATTTCCTACTGAAAGAGAGTACTAACATGTTCCACTGCTCGAAGAATATCAAGCTCATTCAGCAATCTCTTTTTGTAACCATTTACTATATGGCTATTTGCATGAATATCTTTCACAACCGTTTTCATTGCATACGGTTTTCCTTGAGTCTGTTCAATACAGAAATATTAAAAATTAGACCAGGGCCAAGTATTTTAAAATAAAGCTACAGAAAAGATAGAAACTTGGACCAACTCTGTTAAAGACAAGGGAGACTTCGCCGAAAGCACCGACACCAAGGCGTAGAGATATTTCATATTTCTTTCGCACAGAAATGGGAACCGAACTTGAGGTTGAAAGAAGTGAATCAATAAATACGTATGCTGTAACAGAAAGGTATGAAGTAGTGGATCAACGAGTAACTAGTTGGGAGCAAAGGGAGGTTCCGATATATGTATGCACCTTCATAAATTACAGGACTTCCTGCAGGAAGTCCGATTATGTCATTGGTTCTTAAAATCTTGCGCCTTGGTTGGCCAGAGTGAGATTTCTTCCTTAATATATGACCGTTGATAAAGGTACCATTAGAGCTTCTATCTATGAGTTCCACTTGAGTTGTTTGAGCACCCATTCTGCAAACTTGCCTCCTCTGCAGTTCAAAATGTATTTTACTACATTTTGCAAAAACTTCGCGGGGAAGATTATCCCGAGTTAGCACCACGTCAGTGTCAACTTTCCCAACTGAGACACTGTTGCTGATGAGGTCTGGAAGAAAGAAAGAAGCAGAGTGCAAATCAATCCAACATCCAGGAAACACGAAACGACTACCAAGATCATTCTGGGACTGATACACCAGTGTCGTTGGATGATTGGTATCAGCGACAAACGCAAGCACAGAAAATGTCATACAGTAACTCAGTAACTCACCGACCACATCGAGCGAGGTTTTAAGCGGGTACAGCCGCCCCCAGTGGTCCGGCTCGGGCTCCGGCTGCGACATTTGCGAATCCTCGTAACCGCTGTCGACGATGGACCAATCGACAGGTTCTGTACCCTCCTGGGTTTCATGCGCCTCCGAATCCATTTTGCAACAGCACCAAACACACGTCAGTGGTTAGTGGCTTTGTGCACTACAACAGCCGCTACAATACGCGGACGCGGACCAAAACAAACCCTCAGCACTGAGTCACAGTCACAACCAACAGCCACAGGTGGAGTGGGAGGCGGAGGGAGGAGGGAGAGAGGGGCGGGGCGGGAGGCGGAACTAGGCGGGAGCGGCGACCGAAGACCGAAGCATGACCGAAGGACCTCAGCCTCAGCCATAAGAGAAGGTGTAAACAAATTGGTTAAATAGGCCCTTGTATTTGGTGTTCTGTTCTGCGGGGCGACAGTGCTCCGTAACCGAAAACAGAATTATTCTAAACGGAGTCGAGTCGGGCCAGCGAAAGGGAGTACTCCTACATGTCTTAGCCTGGGTAGAGAAATTTGCGAGAGCGGAGAGTAAGTATGAAGAAAATCAGTTTTGCTGACATCAATTTTATTTCGTAATTTGAAGGTTAAGGTGAATCCGAATGGGGCGCCTGTCCTCACTTGGTCACTTGGTCACTTGTTCCTCCGCCGCCTGCCCGGCCTGGCCGTCCTGGGGGTCCTGGCGGGCTCTGGCTCGTACAGGTCCTGTCGGATGCTCTCCTCCACGGCGGCCAGCTCCTGGAGGGCGAGCTGGTGCAGACGTCCCTCGGGGCTGTCCCTGGGCTCGAGCTGCAAGTGTCGCAGGGAGGCCTGCAGCAGGGAGCGCGCCCGCGGCAGGGCGGCCGCGTCATTGGACGAGTCACCCTCGGGCGCGCCCAGCGCCACGGCCAGGTGGAGCTCGTGCAGCGCGATGCCTAGACAGCCAACGACAGCAGTTCACAGCACACGTGCCGCCTGGGTACTTCACCACTACCTAGGTTACACGTGCCTTTGAGCCGGGACAGGTGGCCGGGTAGCAGCGCCTCCAGGACGTCCAGGATCTCCTGGCAGAGGTCCCTCATCCTGGCGAGGCCGTGCGCCGAGGGGCGCCTGGCGGCGAGGACGGCGTCGCGGTACAGGGCGACCAGCACCTGCTTGACGGCCAGCTGCAGGGCGTGGCGCGGCGGCAGTGTCCGCGACAGGCGGGTCAGCAGCGCCTCCAGGCCCCGGGCGTCCACGGGGTCGCCGTCAGGGCCGCGCCGGGCCTCCTGCCACGCCTCGGAGCACCGCTGCAGCGCGGACAGCGCGGCGCGTGCCGCCACCGCGCGGCCGCAGTGCGTGCACCGCCAGGCCGAGGACGCCGCCGGGGCCGGAGCCGGGGGCAGCCGCCGGGACAGCGCCCTGAGGCACGACGTCGGCAGCGCGGCGGCTCCGGCCGGCAGGGGCCTGACGGTGCGGGCGGGGGCTGCGGGGGCCGCGGGGGCTGCGGGGGCCACGGGCTGCCCACCCGCACCTGGGGAAAGAAAGAAAATCAGTTCGAAACTAATTCAAGAAGTTGACACCAACGCGCGTGAAACAGGACGAGAGCTACTTGGGGGCACGACGAGGCCGGTGAGGCAGCGGGGGCACCACAGCGAGCTGAGGTGCGTGCCGCACTCGGTGGGGTCGCTGCAGCGGCCGCACTCGCACTCGAAGTACTTGCCCTCGCGCAGGTGCTCCTGCCGACGGGCCGTCGTCTGCGGACACGCGACACACGTCATCAGCTCCACGCCCACCGGGCGCCAGCGGGCCGCCGCCGGCCGCAGCTTACCTCCAGCAGCTCGCAATAGTTGTAGTAGACGGGGGAGGCGCGCGGGATGGCGCAGCTGGCGCGCACCGTCAGCTGGAGGTGATCGTCCACGGCCAGCTGGCAGTTGGGCAGGCAGCTGTGGGCCATCATAGCGGCGCGGAGGAACACCGCCCTGAGAGGCTCGCCTGCGGAGCAGAGATTTGATATCAGGGCTGCTGCTGCTGGTGCCGGAGGTGGTGCTGGTGCTGCACTACCCACCCATCGCCGAGGGCCCCGCCGGCCCGCGCACCTCGAAGCTGTTCACGTCCAGGACGCCGCAGATGCGCTGCACCAACTCGTCCTCGGAGCCGTCCGCCGCGATCAGCCCGTTGCTTCGAAGCACCTGCGGCGGCACGGGCCAACTTGAACATCGGAGGACAGGCGAAAGGCCGTTCGGGAGCCGGTAATCGAACCCGTGAACCTCACCTCCACAACCTGCTGCTGCCGCTCACCCCACACGGCGGCGGCGCGCCTCCTTTCCAGGTGGGCCTCCATCTCCAGGAAGGCCTTCCAGTCCGCGTTCCCGGAGCGTACGCCCGCCAGACAGCGGAGCGGCAGCACGGCCTGCAGCGGGAAGGCGGCGCCTGCACATGCAGATGAGGAATCAGGAGAACGACAATCTCTCACGGAAGGCCATCTGAACAAGGCCCCCCGCACACTCGGTTTTCGAACCACCGTAAAAAATAAAGAAAGTTTAGCATAAATTTTCCCTCCTCAAACTTAAAATTGTTCCTCTCTCTCACCTCTGTTGGGGGCGAGCTTGGCGCACTCCCACTGGCTGTGGGCGGCCAGCCCCTCGCACTCGGTGTCGCAGACGGGGGCCCCGCACTTGCTGCAGCCGGGCCGGGGGCGGCGCGCGGCGGCCGGGGGCAGGGGGCAGTGGCAGCCCAGGCACAGGGGGGCGGCGTCCGTGTCGGCGCGGGGGCCCACGACGAGGGGCCACTCCCGGACCAGCACCGTGCCGGCCTCCACGGCGCGCCGCGTGGCCAGGAACCTGCCCAGACGGTCGGCGCGCTGCACGCCGCACGGGGAGCACCCCGGCCGGTGCCCGGGCCAGTGCTCCCGCTGGTGCTCTTTACCGCAGTACGCCGCCGTGCCGCAGTTGGCGCACACCAGCGGCGCGGCGGCCCCGCAGCCGGGCCGGGCGCACTGCATGGCGCCTGGAGGGTAGGCAACGCACCGGCCCGCAACACACGGCAGCTCGACGGGACGGCCTACCTCCGCGGCGGTCACCGCGCCGGCACCGGCCTGGTCCTAGTCACCCTCTGGGGCTCGGCGTGCACTCGGATCCCAGCCTCCTCTCACCTGTTACTCCGCTGCTGGAATAGTTTCACGCGATTTAGCGGAATGAAACGGAATCTGAATCCGACGCCTGCAGTGTCAGTCTCACGCACCGCAATAGGTCCCACAGCGGCAGTCGGTCACTTGCGGAGCACTGAACTTTGGTCCACCACATGCAGACAAGACCACATGTCCTGGTCCCGGGGCCACGGTCCCGGTGCACCCCTCCCCCCCCCCCCCCCATGGTATTAATAGACGCAGTTGCGCACAGGGGAGGGGGCGGACAGAGGCGTATGTTCGCGTCGCCAACGGCCGCCCGCGGCACAGGGAGAGAGAGAGAAAGAGAGAGAGAGAGAGAGAGAGAGAGAGAGAGAGAGAGAGAGAGAGAGAGAGACCTGCGCACTTCCTACCCGAAGTGTTCCCTGCGTCAAGAAATCCGCGGGACGCGGGAACGCTTGAAAGTGGAGTGTAAAGTCGCCCTGGGTGGAAACCAATCAATGAGTCGCAACAGCCGTATATGGTGTAACTTGGTCGGGAGGGTGTCATGCCGGAGTGTGGGGGCCCTGGGGAGTCCTGCAGGGGCTCCGGGTCCACTTTCCCTGCATTCCGGCTTGAGTCATCACTCATTTGTCGGCGCGGCGCAGCAGCAGCGGCTGCAGCAGCGGCAGCGTCGGCGGGTCAGACCCAGGCCAGGGCCCGCAGCCCGGCCCACGGCCCGTCAGCAACTTTGGAAACAGAAACTATCTTCGGGACACTGGGAGGCGCGAACTCGGCCCTCCCTCCCTCCTCCCGGCGGCCGGGCCCTGATCAATAGGTTAGGTTAGGTTCGGGACCGGGCCCTGGAACCGGCCAGGGGGAGCCCGGAGGGCCCCGGCTAGCCCCGGCCTGGGCCGGCACTGCCGCGGCGGTGCTAGCGAAGCCCATCCCATCCATTAGTGGACACGAATACCAAGTGAGCCACAACGCCACCAGGATTGCATTCGGAGGTGATCGGGCCACTTTCTACGGGAGACGGCATTCTAGCAGATGACATTCCAGCAGCAGACGACGCTTGGCTGGGCGCCGCACATCCGGGCCGGCGTGCTGCTGCTGCTGCTGCTGCTGCTGCTGCACCGGCCAGCCGCCCACTTCCGTGTCCGCGTGCCGAGCGGCCGGGTGCCGCGGTCCAGATACCGCAGCGGCTGCCTACCCGGAGCACCCTACTCGGACGCGCTCAGCTGGCGCCCCACCCAGATGTGTGAACGGCCTGCGCCCCGCCCTCGATACTCCACACACCCCGTGGGCGGGCGCGGAGCGCGGGGTAGCGCGGGGCTGACGCGCGAAAACGGATAGGGTGTTCGGCCAAGGCTTGTGGTCGTTGACGCCTACCTGGCGTTTCCCCGGCGCCGCGCCCCGTTTCTGCGGCATCAAGCCAAGCCGGGCGGGCAGCGGGAGCGGGAGCGGCGATTTGTACCGTATAACTGACCCGCTACAACCAGAAGACGCGAGGAGAGGTTCCGTCTCGGGCTTTGTCATCCCTCTCGCGGTGGGTTCGACTCCCGCCGGCGCGGCCCTACGCGTCCAAAGCGGCAAATTCAAACGATCTCGGGTCACGTGGGTGCTGGACGGCCCCTTAACGGGACTCAGTCGGCCCAACCCGAAGGAAGGGTCTCCTCTCGCAAGCCCCCTTTAAAATAAAAACTTTTATCCCGCTGTGATGAAATGTTATACACGACCGAAGGGCCAACCCTCTCCTTTCGTCCGTGCCTCGGCCTCAGTCTCAGGTCAGGTCATACCCAGGACCCGACCCGACCCGGCCGGGGTCCGAACCTTAGCCTGGCGTAATCGCTAACGGGACCAGAGCGGCCCGCGGCGTTGCCAGGATATTGAAAGACATCGGCCAGGAACGAAAGTGAACTGTTGTCGCTGTCGTCTGCTCGTCTCGAGAAAGTGTCCGCCATGGGGCCCCATGGGACCTCTCATGGCTGAGTGGTGGGTGGGAGAGCGACTTCCGTGGTGACGCACCGTCGCATCGCATGATACCCGCACGGCGGCCGTGCCGGGCTGTGCACGCCGCGCTTGTGCCTGCGTGCGTCGTTATGTGTGTCCGCCGTACTCTCCCTTTCCATTTTCCATGTTTGCTCTTTATTTTTAGTAGATATGGGGACGCATAAAAGCGAATGCTGCGTTTAAAAGAATGTGCGCTGATATTAAAGTACTCTCCTGCAGTGGCAGGGCGAGGGCAATTTTAAATGTTTCTAAATTTGTTTAAAAGTTTCAGTTCTTCATTTAGTTTTTTTTATTTTCAATTTTCCATTGAAATTTTCCCCAGAATTGTTTCCAATAACTTTTTATTGAATTGATTCAATTTTGCATCAATTCGTCATATTGAAAGTTCCCATAATTTTTTTTAGATGAAACATTTCTTCTTTTTTGCACCTCTGGCTGCCGTGCCTCTGCCGGCACATGCTGCCGGCGCACGCCCGCGACACCCGGTGGGTACCCGGTAGGCACCCTGTGGCCTGTGGTTGGCGCGCTGCCGGCTGCCGCTTGGGGCACGGCACGGGGTAGAGCAGTGGAGCTGCCGGCAGTAGTACAGGGCTCAGGGTTCAGCTTTCCTTCCTGCTCGGATCGCACCGTCATGCCCACTTGTTTTGACGCGTGCCACGCCGATTTTCACTTTCGCAAACAGGACTCGACTCCCTTTGGCTGGCCCCTGCTCTGCCTGCGGTGCTGCTGTGCTGCTGCCTGTGCGCGCTAAGTGTGTGTGTGTGTGTGTGTGTGTGTGTGTGTGTGTGTGTGTGTGTGCCGTGATGCCCCGGTGCGCCTGCTCACGGCAACCAGAGCAATGAGTCCACCCAGGAATGGGCGCATGCGCGTACACACACACACACACACACACACACACACACACGCGCGCGCGCGCGCGCGCACACCCACATCTCAGAGGAGAGGAAGTAAAGTGTCCGTCCGGCCGGCAACTGGGAACTAGAGCAGAGTGAACAGAGCGCTTCCAGGTCGCATGCAGTCGCGTGGCGCGGGGGGGGGGGGGGGGGGGGGGGGCACCAGCGAGCCGGGATGCCGCACTTTCGATTGCACCCATATGTGCGGCTGATAAAGCGCTCACAAATTAAGTAGGGGTCAGGCCAGCCGGAGCCCGGCGGCACAGGCGGTGTCCGACCTCTGCGGGTCCCAAGAGGCCCTTACGGCCTTCTGTCTCTCCGCATTATGTCTCTTTGTAATTCATATTAATTTTTGATAACTTAACAGCTACAGGATGATGGTTCTCTCTCTCTCTCTCTATTTCTCTTTCTATCTCTCTCTCTCGCTCTCTCTCTGCCCTGCGGTGTCGGCCTAATGGCGCCCCGTGGTTCTCCCCCTTCCCGCTGCCAGGGCCACCACCACACACTCAGCGAAGGCTGGCCAGCCGGCTGAAGGCAAGCCAAAGCGCGGCCCTGCCCAGGAATCCATAGCTAACTGTACCTGAACGTCCCTGCCCGAACTCTCCTTCCCAGAGCCCGGCCGTCCCGTCCCGGCTGTGTGGGGAGGGGTTGGGCCGGTGCGGGCCCCCCGGACCCCGTAAGAAAGGCGTGGTGGCGAGGGGCGGGGCAGGGGGGGCCCTGGGTCCCCTCCACCTCTGCGGGGCGCGGGGCGGGGCGGCAGCGGTTCGGTTCAGTCAGACTCCAGCCGCCAGCCGTGCAAGGTGTTTCCGAGATGTGTGCCGACGAGTGCAGTTTGTGAACGCCCGGTGTGCTTCTGTGACGGAGGACCGGAGGACACCCCCGGGCCCCGACGCCGGCCCCGACAGGGCCCCGACAGCACAGCGCCTTCTGGATACCGGCGTGCACGGCGTGCTCCCCGATCGGCCGCGGCAGACGCTGGCAAAGGTGAGCCACATCAGCAGCGAGGCCGAGGCCCGCCGCGGTCCTCATGTCCTCGGACCTGCGTCGTCCTGGTCGGCGGTGCCGGAGGCTGCCGCTGAGGGGCTCTGGCTGACTCTGGACCGGTCCGGCCCCCGGCGGCCCCCGGCGCGGCGCGGCGCCCCCAGCCGCCGATATACTAACGGATCACACTGGAGCCGCAGAGGCCGAGTCCGAGGCCGGTCGGGGCAGAGGCTGGCCGCTGACATAGTTCCGGATCAGGACATGGCGTCCTCCGGCACGGTTGGCAGCTGCCCAAGCCCTCCGCCCAGTCCAGCCCGGCCCGCGGCGTTGGTCTCACATGTTTTATTTTTCCTTTCAAAAAAGTGCAGGCGACGCCGCCGCGGTGCGTCGACGTCGGCCCTCCCGGCCCTCCCGGCCCCCGGGGGGACGCCCCCATCACAAGGCCGTCGCTCCGTGGGCTGGGACGCGTGGCCAAAAGCGCATTCTGGAAGACCGTTCTCGAGCGCCACGGCGCGCCGTCGCATCACCGCACGCGGTTCGAGGACGGGGTGTGCGCTGTGCACTGGCATGGGAGCGGCCGGTGCAGACAGCGGCAGACAGCTCCCCCATTAGTGCTGGGGTTATGGCGCCGCAAAGTGCCGGTGTGATCCGAGAGCAGTAGGGCGGTCTCATTGATTCCCTCCCCAGATCGCGGGCTCCGCCCGCTCCGCCCCGGCCCACGCCTAGATAGCCTAGCTTCTCCTGATCATCGCTGTGATCACGGTTCAAGGCTGTTCCAGTTGCAGGGCAGGCCACGTCTTCTTCGGCAGGAGGCACGGCCCACGGCCCCCGGCCCCAGGCAGCCCCAGGCAGCCGACACTCTGCGGGGAACTGGAGCTCGCTAACGGTCCATACCCAATCAGGATGCTGTGAGCGAGTCGCCGCGACTCTGACACGCCACGCCACGCCACGCGCAGCCACGGGCAGCCACGCGTGTCGTCCACACGTCGACTGTGTCGAGGCGCCCTCGGGACCCCATCTGGACAGGGAGGACACTATGGCGACCACTGACGACGAGGGGGGAAAACTGAGTTTTTCGCGTAGAGTCAAAGTGTTAATCTGAATTAATTTGTTTAAATATTTGTAGTTCTGTTTTCTATCAAGTGTTGTCAAAATTTGAGTATGAACTTCTGGTGAATTAGTGCGAATTTTTGATTATTTTTTTTTCTTCGTGGTAATGGTCTCAAAAACTGACTCGACTCTGACGTTGGTGCCCGGCCGGCCCCCGTCCCCGCCCCCGTTCCCGCCCCCCGTCCCCGGCCCCCGTCCCCGGCCCCCGTCCCCGGCCCCCGTCCCCGGCCCCCGTCCCCGGCCCCCGTCCCCGGCCCCCGTCCCCGGCCCCCGTCCCCGCCCCCGTCCCCGGCCCCCGTCCCCGGCCCCCGTCCCCGCCCCCGTCCCCGCCCCCGTCCCCGCCCCCCCCGCCCCCGCCCCCGTCCCCGGCCCCCGTCCCCGGCCCCCGTCCCCGGCCCCCGTCCCCGCCCCCCCGTCCCCGGCCCCCGTCCCCGGCCCCCGTTCCCGCCCCCGTCCCCGGCCCCCGTCCCCGGCCCCCGTCCCCGGCCCCCGGCCCCCGTCCCCGCCCCCGTCCCCCCCCGTCCCCGGCCCCCGTCCCCGGCCCCCGTCCCCGGCCCCCGTCCCCGGCCCCCGTCCCCGGCCCCCGTCCCCGGCCCCCGTCCCCGGCCCCCGTCCCCGGCCCCCGTCCCCGTTCCCGCCCCCGTCCCCCCCCCGTCCCCGGCCCCCGTCCCCGGCCCCCGTCCCCGGCCCCCGTCCCCGCCCCCAGTCGGCGCCGTCCAAAGGGAAATAAATGATAAAGCCGAGGCGACAGGACACGAGGGTCTAGACGTGCAGACACTTTTACTTTCTGTCAAGGTCAGGGGGTGGGGGCCGGGGGGGGGGGGGGGGGCGGAGGGGATGTTGTTGTTGTGCCGCCCGTGCAGGTAGAGAGGCGGCCCCCGGCGGCTCCGCGCAGGTCAATGGCAGAGTGGTGCGGCAGCGGCAGATGCTTTTACCTGTCTTCAGAACGCCAAACCGACCGCAACTACAGAGAATAGAAAATGAAGGTGCACTTTCCTTTATCCACGATGAGGCGGTGGCGGTGGCGGCGGCGGCGCTGTCGGCTCGTGCAGTGCTGCCCGCGTTGGCGCCCAGGTGCCAAAACGCCGAGGTGCCAACAGGTTCATGAGCCGTACTGTCACCAGTCATGAACCAGATTTTTGCCACCTTCCGTTGCGGGAGTGACCCAGAACCGGCGTCCGGCGTATACAGTTTTCCAACGAGACTTAAGAAGTTAAAACTTCCAGGCTACACACTCTCGAGAGCTGGTGTATGAGAAACTGAAATGGAATTTTTGCGTGGATTTAGAGAAAAGGCGCCCCATACATTTGACGCGGCGCCTGTGCGTCGCGATTTCTCATACCTGCCCTCGACAGTTTCCGGTCTAGAAGGGTGTTTGTTCTTTCGACCTCCGTCGCGTCGTTCCCAAGTCTCATAGGAAACCTCTATTCCGACACGAGGGAAAGCGGGAACGCCGCGGGCTGCCTGCTGCTGCTGCTGCTGCCGCTGCTGCCCGCCTAAACGCTCTCTATCTCTAGGATGAGTGAGGCGCCCAGCCCAGCCCCGTGGCCCTGGCTCGGCGGACCACAGCCAGCCAGTCGACGACAGTCAGCGCTCTCGTGTCGAAAGTCAGTCGAATGGCACTCCCGTGTTCCCGTGTTTTGTCTTTCGGGAGCGGCTCGGCGCAGGGTGGCGGCCCGCCGGTCGGACTGTCCCTTTGTTGTGTGGCCTGATTCCGTCGCCGACCATTAGGCGCCCGGCATTTCACATTTCACCTAGCGCGGCGGTGCCCGATGCCCCGACAGGCCGACAGGAGGCGCTGTAAGGTCTTGACCGGAAAATGGGAAATGAAGAGCAGCCGTACCAGGTTTCCAGCGAGAGGCTTTCCGAAGCGGAAGCTGAAGAACACGAACACTCCCAGGCCGGGAACTATCGAGAGCAAGGGTGAGAAATCTCGATGCACAAGCGTCACGCCAAATTATGTGGCCTCACCTCCAAATCTCGTCCAAATCCACTCGAAATGACGCCCGAGCTTCTCGTACTGGCTTGTTCTTCAGCTTCCGTTCCTAGTCTCGGGCGATAGGGAGGCCTACGGCACCTGCGGCTGGCCCTGGAGCCTGTAGTAGGACACCTTGGTTGCCTCCTGCCGTGGATCTGACTGTCGTGATAGCAACTCATCTTCGATGGCACGGATCTAAGGGGACTCTGGGAATCGCTGCGGCTTCTTCCTCCCGTTTCGGGCTTCTCCGGAGTGCTCGCCATTGCGACTCGGGTCATCGACAAGACCCAACCTCCGGCCGGTGCCTATGGCCTGCGTGGGGAGGGAGACGGCGGGCACCCCGGGCACCCGGCGGGGAGACAAAGAAGGAGACCGCCGTGTCCTGTAAAGTGGCCTAATAACAGTATAGGCGCCTACGTATGACAGGGATAAGTGCGCGTGGAGATGAGGAGTAAGAGAGCAAGAGATGAGAGGTGGGCCCAGTTTGCCTCCCCTCTTCCCCCTCCCCTCCGTCCTCTGTAACGGTGCAGCGGCCTTGGCCCTGCCCTACCCCCTCCTCCTACGGCCCCCCGTGAGGCAGCCCAGGGCAGGAGCCGTTGTGTGTGTGTGTGTGCCAGACCCCCCCCCCCCCCCCGGCCCCCGCGCAGACGCAGGGGGGCAGGGAGCGGCCGGCGCCGGCTCACATGTACGGCACAATAACACACGGGGACAACGAGGGGAAAACGGGGACAGTATGATCGCGGATTATAATACATGAATATTTTTGTTTCGGAAATCGCGGGGGGGGGGGGGGCGACGATCGAACTGATGGTTTCGCGTCGCCGCCGTAGAGTGTAAAACTGAGCCACGCGCCGTGGGCCGGCGGCGGGGCGGGGCGGGGCGGGGCGGGGCGGGGCGGGGCGGGGCGGGGCGGGGCGGCCGCGGTGGACACGGACACGCCGGGACGGGCTAACGGAACTTTGGAGGAAAAATTTCCTCGCCAGGCCGGCGGCCGGCAGCCGGGGCACGAGCCGCAGGACACGGGCATGTTGTACATGTTGTGCCCCCGACCAGGCTCCTCCACAAACTGCGTCACCAACACGCCCTCCGACGGATAGGGTATCCCCTGACAGAGCAAGTAGTCCGCCCCGAGGTGCCTCCGAATATCAGCCGCGGTCGTCTCTATCTTCGCTGTAGGGGAGACGGACGAGACGCCCCTCTCGGACGCAGTCTCGGTCCGTGTCGCCCGGCTGGGAACCCAGAGTGACGTCATTTGTGTACGTCCCCGTGGCGGCCCCGGGGGCGGTGCCTGCGGTGCCTGCGTTAACGTCTCTGGCCGTGCCAGCGGACTCTCAATCAAAAAACCAATGTACACCCTCAAAAAAAAATCAGACAAAACTCAGAAACAAGTCGGGAGAGGTCGTCAAAAATCAGAAAAATTCGTAGGAAAAAAATTTGTAGAAACAGAATTTTCGAAAAATGAAAAATAAAAATCGGGGGAAAAATCAGAAACATCAAATTTTTATTTCAAATCACGGTACGCTTGCACACGAGTGAGGGCTGTCTCTCGGCTCTAGCACGCGCCCCACTCCCGTGGTCCCCAGCTGCGGCGGCTCTAGCGCCCGGCGGGGTAGGCAATGTGCGGCGTGCAGCGCAGCGCGGTGCTGCGGGCTGCCTACCCAGCGCCTCAGTCGGGCCGGGCCGCCACACGCCACACGCTCCTGCACGCTCCGCTCTTATGGCTCGGACTCGGGTAACTGCGGCCGCGGGCGCCACCTGGAAACGGTCCGGAACACGTCCGGCCAATATGTGGGGCTCGGAGTGGAGGCGGCCGGAACTGTCCGGCTGTCAGCACCCGTCAGCAGCGAGTGCCCCGGAGTCCTGCTGGGGCAGTGGCGTAGTTAGGGCTGATGGTGTCCTGCTGGAACACCTGACCACGCCGCTACGCCGCTGCCCGGCCATCAGCACTCAGTCCCAGATTTGCATCTCTCGCCTCAGATTTGAAACAGTTGCCCGGCCGGAGTCCCGCCCTGCCGTGGTGTGGGTTAGCGGGTCAGTTTACAGGTATGGAAAGCAAGCGTGGTCAGTGGCCAGCCAACGGGGATTTCGCACATCACAAAGAGGAAAGGGAAGGAGAGGGGGGCGGAGAGAGAGGGAGAGAGGGGGAGAGTGAGAGAGAGAGAGAGTGAGAGAGAGAGAGAGAGAGAGAGAGAGAGTGAGAGAGAGAGAGAGAGAGAGAGAGAGAGAGAGAGAGAGAGAGAGAGAGAGAGAGAGAGAGAGAGAGAGAGAGAGAGAGAGAGAGAGAGAGAGAGAGAGAGAGAGAGAGAGACGGGGGATTGTTTTTGCTCTGTTGTATGTCAGTGCGCCGCACTCATAAGCGTTTTGTTGGGTCTCACACGCTCGTCCGACGAGAGTGTGATACAGCGCTAGCGAACAACGGCCTGCAGGACGAGCGCGCACACACACACACACAAGCGAGCCTCACTCTTCACACGTTTCCCTCCGCCGGGTGCTTCGTCTGACCTGATTCTGATTCCAGCAGCGGCACCCAAGCGCCATGGCGCCTCCACCACGTGCCGCCCTACCGTGCCGCCCCGCCCCGCCTCATGCAGTAAATAGGAATAGCGAGTTCGGGACGGCGGCGTTAGCGTTCTCATTTACACAGCGTTCCGTCGTGGGTGCGCCCCGCCGGCCCTGCCCCGCTCCGCACTGCGCCCCTTTCCTCGTCCGTTTTTTCTCTCTCTCTCTCTCTCTCTCTCTCTCTCTCTCTCTCTCTCTCTCTCTGTCTCGTACCGTGACGCCTCGTTGCACAGGGTACGGCAGCGTGACTGACTAGACTGGCCTAGCCTAGACCCGGCCATAGCACCGCGCGCCTCAGCACCACAAAGCCGTGCGCAAAACCAACCTTGTTTGTCAGGGCAGGGCAGGGCAGGGCAGGGCAGGGCAGGGCAGGGCAGGGCAGGGCAGGGCAGGGCAGGGCAGGGCAGGGCAGGGCAGGGCAGGGCAGGGCAGGGGGCAGGGCAGGGCAGGGCAGGGCAGGGCAGGGCAGGGCAGGGCAGGGCAGGGCAGGGCAGGGCAGGGCAGGGCAGGGCAGGGCCGGGCAGGGCAGGGCAGGGCAGGGCAGGGCCGGGCAGGGCAGGGCAGGGCAGGGCAGGGCAGGGCAGGGCAGGGCGCCGTTCTTCTCTGTCGCCACAAACCATATCATGATCCGTCTGGGCAGACGACGCAGCAGAGGCGGGGCCGCGGCGGCCGCAAGGGTTCGCGTCGCCTCCTCCGGGTCCTCCAGATCCTCAGGGCGCCGGCTGCCGTCAGGGGGGTACCCCCCCGGGGGGGGGGGGGGGGGGGGGGTAATGAATGGGTGTTTTGTTCTCCCCGCGTTCACGCACACAGCCCCGCCTCACCAACGCTTCCTCGGCCCCAGCAGCCTCACTAAGTGGCAACGGCTGCCCTGATTTTCGGAGTGTTCCAATACGCGGTTACGGTTCCTGTGCGGTACTGGAGCCTGTGGCCTGGAGCCTGGAGCCTGTGGCCTGGAGCCTGGAGCCTGGAGCCTGGAGCCTGGAGCCTGTGGCCTGGAGCCTGGAGCCCCGCTCGGGGCTCCAAGTGAAGCACACAAACAGTCCGGCTGACGCCGCATGTGTGTTTGTGTGTTACAGATCGCCATGGCGATGCGGCCGCCCCGGCAGCTGGCCGTGCTGGTCCTGGTCATGATCCTGGCCATGGACGCGCTCGCCGCCCCCAGCGCCGCGGACGACGTCCTGCTCGCGGGCCCCGCTGACCAGCTCCCCATGGAGGCGAGGGACGCCGAGTTCGTCCTGGAGGACACAGTCCCGCACACAGCGGCGCTGGTGGGGCCCCCCGTCCTGAACGGCGGCAAGCCCTTCTTCGCGGACAAGGACCCCGTCACCGGGAAGTTAGACCTGAGTGCCACCAAGGCTGAGCCTGCAGAGGCGCCGGCGCAGGACCCCGGTAAGGACTAAAAGTGGAAATTGGGATTCTATAGTACTATCGTAATGAAATTCCTATTTATTTTAGCTGAATTTGACTTTTATAGGGCCCTCAAAAAAAATTTAAAAATAGAAAAAAAAATCAATACCTTCGAGAATTTTTTAAAATTATCCTCTCAAGTCACGGGACGGTGAATTGAATTTTCGAATTCAATTTTATGTCCTGTGACTTGAGAGAGAGAAAAGGTGTTTCAGAAATGTCAAATTTTGACGTTCCATAAACTGAGGAAACTTTTCGAAATTTTTGTTGTTGTTGTTTCGGGGCCCTTCAAAACTGTGTAAAAATAAAAACAAAAAATCCGGTGGAAATTTTGTGAAATTTATTCGTTCCTATGATTGTACAATGGAATCCTAAAGTATGAGCCACATTGCTGATTTACACTGGTAGCACTGCACTCCCTTGTAAAGGCAGCATCTGCGTCGGCATGCTCGCTATGACGGGGACCTCGGACCTCGGGAACCTGACCGAGAGACTGACCTGTGCCTGATCCCCCTGGTTGCAGGCCTGGACTACGACTACGAGGAGCACGACGGCATCGACCGAAAGGACACGGCGGGGACGCGCGGCCGGCCCAACGACCTCGCCGGCGGTGGCCTCAAGATCGTCACGCCCAACTTCCACGACTTCCTGAACCTGCCCGTCAAGTACTCGAGCGCGGGCGACAAGTACCCGCTCATCTCCAGCTCGTACTCCAACACCAAGGTGCAAGGCATAGGCGCCAGCAGCAGTAACAGTAACAGCGCTACCGGTGGCGGCATCAAGAACCACAAGCCGTACTCGCCAACCAGCCCCGCTCCCACGCCACACTACTACACACTGCCCACAACCACCGCGTCCACCACGAGCAGCGCCGCACCCACCACCACCACAACCACGACCACCACCACAACCACGACAACGACAACCCCGCCGCCACCCACCACCAGGAGGACGACCACCACGACCACCATGAGGCCCACGTCCAGGCCCACGCCCAGGCCCTCGCCCAAGCCCACGACGGCGTCCTCGTTCTGGTCCCTGCTCGAGTCCGAGGAGTACCCGGAGCAGCCGTCGGGGCCCTCGGGGCCGTCCGGACCAGAGCCGGTCGAGCCGCCGCACGGCTCCTTCGGGATGAAGCCGCCCAGAGCGCCAACGCCCTCCGAGGAGCGGCCCAGCATCGACTACGGCGTGGACTACAGCTACGAGGACGAGGACGTGCAGGCGCCCGCACTACCCGCGCTTCGGCCCCAGAACTCGCACCAGCCGCCGGCTCTGGGGATCACGCCGCCCCCTCAGGCCGCAGAAGCACCCGCACCCGCCCCAGCAACCGCCCCCGCACCGGCCCCCGCACCGGCCCCCGCACCCACCACGACCCCAGTTCGCTTCCCCGCGTCTCCGACCTCCACGACGTCGACCCCTAGCACGACGACGACGACCGCCACCACCACCACCACCACCACCACCACCACGGTGCCCAGCACAACAGCACCGGTGCGGCCGACAACGCGGCGCCCGCAGCTGTCCACCGTCATGATCCTCAAGCCCTTCAGTAGGAAGCCGGTCGTGGTGACGGCCAGGCCCGCCGAGCCGTCCACGACCACCACGACAACCACCGCTGCACCCTCCACGACGGCGGCCACGACCACGCCCACACCTGCGACGGCCAACGTGGTGCTCGTGCCGGAGAGGGACGAAGCCCCCACCAGCAACCGGGTGGTGTTCGAGGGACAGCCTCGGCCCCAGCCTACTGCGTCATCCAGTCCCGCCCCCGGACCCGCCCCCGGACCCGCCCCCGGACCTGCTCCTGGACAGCGTCCGCTCTCCGGTCGGCCCCAGATGCAGTTCGGCGGACCACCACGGCCCCATCAAGGAATGCCGCCCCCGCGTGACAGCCCCTACGGCGTGGCCGCCAACCAGCCCTTCAGGCCCCTGTACGACCGCCGGCCCCCGCCGCCGCAGCAGCAGCAGTCCGCCCTGCCGCCCTCGGGCTACGGAGACCTCATCACTGACGCCGGCGCCGACAACAACTACGTCTCCTTCTCCTTCCAGCCCCCGTCCCCGCAGCAGCTGAGGCCCCCGCAGCCCCCTCGCTTCCCCGGAGTCGAGCCCCCCCGCCCCAACCCCGCCGGACCCTTCCGGGGGCCTCCCGCAGCGCCCGGCTCGTCTCAACAGCCCGCTCAGGGTGCCTCTGAGAGGGAGGACGGGCCCGCAGACAGGCAGCAGCAGCAGCAGCAGCAGCAGCAGCAGCAGCAGCAGCAGCAGCAGCAGCAGCAACAGCAGCAGCAGCAGCAGCAGCAGCAGCAGCAGCAGCAGCAGCAGCAGCAGCAGCAGCAGCAGCAGCAGCAGCAGCAGCAGCAGCAGCAGCAGCAGCAGCAACAGCAGCAGCAGCAGCAGCAGCAGCAGCAGCAGCAGCAGCAGCAGCAGCAGCAGCAGCAGCAGCAGCAGCAGCAGCAGCAGCAGCAGCAGCAGCAACAGCAGCACCAACAGCACCAGCAGCAGCAGCACCACCACCACCAGCACCAGCAGGAGCAGCAGCACCAGCAGCAGCACCAGCAACAGCAACAACAGCAACATCTGCCGCACCACCACCAACAACCACACCATCACCATCATCATCAGCACCAGCAGTCGGCGCAGAGCCAGCCACAGGCGCCACCGCAGTCACAGAAGCAGCAGCAGCAGCAGCAGCAGCAGCAGCAGCCCTCGACAACCAAGGCACCACCGCCGTCCACGTCAACGAGCCGCTTCGTGTTCCCCGACGAGAAACGCGACAAGGAGCAGCCCACGTCCCCACACCATCAGGACACCAAGGAGATCGTCGTCCACGGCTCTTTCCAGCACCCCCCGCAGCTCGGGCCACTTAGAGGCGGCCAGGGACATGGACAGGGTCAAGGACAGGGACAGGGACAGGGGCAGGAGCAGGGACAGGAGCAAGGACAGGGGCAGGGGCAGGGGCAGGGGCAGGGGCAGGTCATGGACGCGCCGCCTCCGTTCCGACGGCCCGCGCCGCCCCAGGCGCCTCCACAAGACAAGGTGCCCTTCGACTCGGACCGCGAGGGCTCAGAGCAGCAGCCCGCATACGAGCTGCCCCCAAACGCACCCGCGCCAGCACCCGCCACGGACCTCATGCCGCCTGCCAACCCCGGCAAGATCCGCGGCGGCCACCCGCACCAGGGCCTCCAAGGCCTCCAGGGTCACCCGCACCAGGGCCCGCCCCCCGGCAGCGACTGGCCGCGGCCGCACTGGGAGACCGTGGCGTTCGGCGGCCCACGTCCTAACAAGCAGGGCATGGGGCAGGCTCAGGCACAGGCCCAGGGGCTGCGGCCCAAGCTGGACACTCTGCCGCTAGGCCCGATGGGCCCGATGGGCCCGATGGGCCCGCTCGGTCACGGACATGCACCCCGAGTCCCAGGAGCCGCGCCGCCCGTGCCTCCCGGCTACAAGATGAAGCCCGACGTCGGCTTGCCCAACATCCTGCCACAGTTCCGACCGAACGCTCGGCTCGGCAACCCCGGTCAGGGCCATGGCCAGGGCCACCCCGAGAGGGACAGGTACCAGCCTCAGCCTCTGCTGCAGCAGCTGCCGCAGCGCATGCCCCTGATGGAGCGTCCCGGCGAGGGACGTCCGCACTCCATCCTGCCTTCCGCCCCCATGCACCACCATCACCAGCTCCAGCACCAGCACCTGCCACCGCTACTCCGGGTGAACCGGCACAACGACGAGCCCACGGCCGCCGACCTGGCCAACATGATGGCCGCCGACGCACCTGCACCCTCCCCTACTGCAGACCTCGGCGCGCCGCCGCCCGCGGCCGGCCATCCCTGGCCGCTGATGGTGGGCCACGGCCGGCAGCCCCCGCAGCCCCACCGCCGCTCGGGCCCCCTCGGCCCCGCCCCCGGCCCCGCCCCCGGCCCCGCCCCCGGCCCCGCCCCCGGCCCCGTCAGGCGGCGGGTGGCCACGCTCCAGATGATGCAGCAGCGCGGCGTTGTCGGGGGCCCCGGAGGTCCTGGGGGCCCCACGCACCGAGTGCTGTCCCGCGCGGACCTCCCTGTCAGCGGTGACCGGCCGCCCGGACCCGCGCCCGTGTTCCTCGTGTACCCCGTCAACAAGCCCACGGCCGACGACCAGGCCGCACCCACGCCCAACGCCATCAGGCTGGAGGACCCGATGCTCGACGAGGAGGTGCTGCCGCTGCCGCTGTTCGGGGGCGCGGCGCGGGGGGACGACCCCGTGCTGAAGCCCGCGCGCCAGCCGGCCAAAGCGCAGGGGAAGGAGCCCGCCAAGGCCGACTTCCCCTACGCCATCGAGCAGCCCCAGCCCCAGCCCCACGACCTGAGCACCCTGGGCTCGGAGCACCCCGCCAGGTGAGTCCTTGTTGGCAGGCATCGGTCAATAGCGGCGGCCAGGGGCGACTTCACTTGAAAAAGTCGATGTACAGTGACAAAAAAATAAAATAATTAAAAGAAAAAATTAGTCAAATATACGACTCAAAATATTCAACAAAATCAGAAATATGCCAGAGAAAAATATTTAAAAAGTCAAAGAGAAAACAAAATAGGTAGGTTTAAACCGATATTGTTTTGAGAAAAATATTTTTTTTTGTTCAGAAATTATCAAATAAAATCAAAAGAATAAGTGAGTACATCGGGAAGGGGCAGTGATGGTCCCCTCGGCCGCGGCCGACTGTCCTCCTTCCTGCAAACGGCGATGCTGCCGAGTGCGGAGCGCCTGCGAGCGCTAGGGTAGGCCAGCCCGCAAGACACTCGTGCATGCACAAGCCGCGGTTGCCTACCCAGCAGGCGCCAACTGACGGCTGTTCTGTTCTCTCCGCCAGGCCTCTCCTCTCCGCCCCGGCTGCCGCTGCCGCCGCCGCCGTCCCGGTTGTGGCGGACAAGCGCCGCGACGACCTCCAGGACAACCACGACGACAGCGAGGTGAACGTCATCCCCTACCTGCAGGACTACCTGCCGTTCGCCACCAAGAGGCCCCCTCCGGCGGCGGCCCCCATCCCGACCAAGTCCACCCCGGGCGCCAGCCCGCCGTCCAGGATCGTCCTGGGCTCGGGTATCTCCGCCCCACCGGCCTCCCTGCCCCCGCAGCCGATCTCCGCCACGCTCAAGACGGTCGGGAGCCCGGTGGGGTCAGGGTCAGCCTCCCCCGTCGGGCCCCCGAGTCGTCACGAGACCGTCATCGGGGACGCCTCGGGGGGCTCCGAGTTTACGGTGGGCGCCGTCATGCACACCCTCAGCCTCAGCAACCACCGCCACTCTGTGGAGGAGGCGGCGGCGCCTGGTGGAGCCGGACTCGGCCTTGGCCTCATCGGACCCGTGGGCCCTGCGGCCTCACCTGACCAGGACGACCAAGGCTTCCAGGTGAGGACTCACCACTGGCTTCATGACTAGCATTGCCGTCTGCGGGGTGTTTGTCCATCATGTCCGTTTCACCCGTCCCCTTTGTGTAACAGGCGCCTTTCCAGGCCAGCGTCAGCGTCGAGTCTGCATTGACCCCCGGTCCGTCCGGGACGTCGGGGGCGGGGCCGGAGCCGGGGGCCGGAGCATCCAAGGCCGAGGGCTGGAGCGTGCTGAGCGGTGCCATGCGGCCCGGCACCGTGGACAAGGCCGACATCAGGGACATCATCAAGGAGAGCAGCAGCACCGAGGCCACCTTCGACTTCGACAACTTCAAGCCGCAGCTCTTTGGCGGCTTCAAGCCCATCCTGCCCAGCGCCGAGGAGGTTGCGGTGGCGGCTGCTGCTTCAGCGCCGGCACCCGCAGCAGCCCCCGCCGCAACCCCTGCAGCAGCAGCAGCAGCAGCAGCAGCACCTACCCCAGACCGCGAGGAGAGGAAGCTCCTGGCAACCTGAGCTCTGCGGTCCCGGTCCGAACAGAACAGTGAAGACTAATGCTGTGATTCGCTCACCCCTCTGCTCGGAGCTCCGGGGGCGCTGAGTCGTGTGCCGGCTTCACCTCTTTTCCGGCCCACTTACTCGCCTCAGCCTTCCGTCTCTGGGCCTTTGGGCAGGGGAGCGGCTGAACAGAAGCACTGCTGACCCATGGCTCGGCACAAGTGGCACAAGCATCTCACGCTGAGTAAGTGTTGCCACCTTCCCTTCTCTCCATTTTCACCCTTAACTCCCCGGACTCGAGGCCATGCCAGTGTATGGCGTCGCGGCTGTCAGGTTGTTAGAATAACCGTGTAGAATGGAAATGCGAGATGTTTATTAGGTTTTCTTGCCATCCCAGGGCAAGGTGGCAACGCAGTGCGTGTGCAGTAGTGTCAGATCCGCAACGACCCTTCATGTACATGGTGGTGGTACTTATTGCTGCGGATGCGGAATGCTGTCGGGGGCTCTGGGCTTGTGGTTCTGACCTCTGCATACTAACCAGAACCAGCAAGCTGCCACAAGCGACTCTGTGATGTCCATAGATGTACGTAGGGAATTAAAGGGAATAAAATGACACCTCTATTTTTCCTGTATAAAAATTTTAGGCCATTTCTCTTTTACCGGGAGGTATAACTGTGATTGACACAATTGTTTCTGGACAAAAGGTTCCTCTGCAGTGTGTGTAATCCTCAAAGAGGATAACAGGCTGAGAAAAAAAAACAACTAATAACAAAAACTTTTTAGTGTATGCTGCTTCCATTTATTGTGATGCATATCTTTGGGTACAGTAAATTTAGACTGTAGTAGAAACCAGTGTAGATCAGCCTTCAACAGTAAGTTATTTATGTTAAAAGTCAGTATTATTTATACTTGAGCTGTTTACTTAGATTTTTATTTATTCTGTAGGTAGTTAAGTGATTCTCTTTGATACATGAGCTTAGAAAACTAAGTGAAGTTGTCTTTTTGAAAGGCTACCATCAGGGTGTGTACCAACTACAGATAGCATGGTAAACATTCTGATGGTAGAAAAAAAAAAGTGAAGCCACACTGGAAGTTGGTGAAGATGTGTCATAGCGACTTATTCAGTTTGTTCACTTAAGGTCCATTCTGCTATTTTGTACATAGAAAAAAGAGCATTTGAATAAGAAAATTCAAAAATTTCTTGAGTTCATAGTTTGTCAAGAAATAGTTTTAACCATATCCCTGTACTCCACAAATACTCTGGCTGGGTTATAAGCCGAACTTCCTCATGTCAGATACACAACAACATTCTAACACAAAATTTACCGTTTTTTTTAATCAATAACAATAAATACATGATATAAACGTGAAAATTTGAAATAGCTTAAAAAGTACACATATAAAATAAAACTTATATTTTCAGGGCACCAATAAAATAAAATTTTCATGTGGTACCTTTGATAGCAACACTTCAGTAGTAAATACTTTTTGAGCACAAAAGCAGCTACTTTACTTATCTATCTTTGTGGAAAAGTTGTAAATCCAGTTTGACTTCAACCTCCCCAGTTTCAACTTCATGCAAAATCAGGCGTTTTGAAATGGGTCCAGGTGTTGTAGGTGATGATTTGAGTATATCAGCAACTCTAACCTCTGTTCGGCCAAGGAACTCTACAATCAAAAACCAAAAAGTTTTATGCCAGCAGAAAAATTTGGCTGACTTCTATTACATACATGTACATGTACTATAAGATACAAACCATCAGGTGTAAAATGGCCACGGTCAAACACTGTAATGCAAAGTCTATCTTCTTGTAAGTCTTTAACTAGGAATTGCATTGATGCATTCCATTGTGGAGAAGGCCCATGTGCCACATTTGTGCGGTGTTCTTGAGAGCCCATGGTAACTTTACAAAATGCTTCACACTTCCCTGAAATTCACACAAAGCCTGTTTGAAAAATTGCAAATGCAAGAAAAACTATTGATGAAACAAAGCTAATTTTCAACACACAGTTTCGTCCAAGAAAATAAAATAAGAAGAGCCTTCACTACTCCCAATGACAAAAAGACAACTGTGATAACACCACCCGTGGTTAGCTTCCACAATGGTAAATAAATTATAATATGCAGAAGAGAGTAAGGTAGTTGAAGTAAAAACACTTATTAAGGAAATACCTGATGGCCTGGTAACAGCCAATTCTTCCCCATGCAAAACAGACATGCGAAGATATGCTCTAGGTGCCTGATGTCGCACTGAAAATGTTAGTATACCACATGCATTGCAACTAAATTTGCAAAGGTTGTCAAAATAAGCAGAAATACCAAACAATCATAAAAATATTTGAAATTACTAGCAGTTTCTTGATAAGAAAAACATGATTACAGCGTGCTCCAAACCACCAAAATTGTGATAAAAAAAGGTTGAATGTGAAAAGTACAACATGCAATTATCTCTGCTACATGGCTATATGTATAACAAGTGAAGTTTGTAGACTACAGAATGTTTCTGTGTACAATTCTCCAAAATTAAACCCATGCAGGAAAAAAGAAAAAGAGAGAAAAAATACACACACACACACATATGTAGTGCTACTAAACATATTGGTGCACAAGCATTTGTCATGTAAATCTTACCACCTGAATTGGATGAACTCAGGTTTGAGCCACTCATGACTACTGCCAAGATCCGTCCTACTGCACCAAATTGAGCTTGTTCTAAGAAAAGGTTTATTTAAACATGAATATTACACTGTCAAACTCATATGAGTGGATCACCTGCACAACATTCATCAACAGTAACTTACTTGATAACTGCCTCCTCAAATGACTCTGTTCATTGTCCATAAACTGGCGCTTAGCTAAATCCAACTTCTTCATCCAGAGATTGCGTTCTGTCATAGTTGACGTATGAAAAATTACAACGGAATTATTTTCAATTAATTCCAGTTTTATTTCCCTGGTCTCAACACCATCTGGTATAGGTTCAGATGGTGACGACTTTCCGGAGTTATCAATAATTCGAATATTACTCAGAATCATAGGCTGAAAGAAGAAAAAAGACATTAGTTTTTACCACAGTTAGTTTTTGGCAATTAAATGAAACAACTATACCACAGACCTTTTTGTATAATTTAAAAGATATTCCAGTAGTTTTCTCAAAAGAAAATTGTCTTCCATTGAGGGATTTGGAAGGCTTTGTCAACATGAGGAAATCATTTAGGAGGAAACCAACTAATTCCTTTCCACTTTTAGCCTACAAACAAAACGGATTTTAAGTTGAACGCAACACCCTTGGACCTGTGTTTGTCTGATTTCCGCCCCCCCCCCCGAATAAACCATAAACGTAAACAATGTCTACAGCTAAAATAAAATCGAAGTGATCCACCTTAAAAAGTGTGCCATGATGAATGAACTTCCTTGGCCCAACAGAGTTTGTTAGGGAGTTGAATTCAATTTGTTCATCTAATCCATCACATAGTACATGATGTTGTAACCATTCCAACCGGTCAGAATTTTCTTTTTCCCTTACACCTTCATTCACCTGTAATAAACAAAAATTCACTATGAGAAGCAAATGCCATGGGTCCTAATGCATAGATTTTTAAGAATTCGTACTTGGTTGCACAGTTCCTCAGCTTTCGATAGAGCTTCAAGAACATATGAGTGATCAGGATGATCTTCACTTGTGAAATGCAGAACCTAATATCAACAAAAGCCAACATAAGAAGACAATCACTGAAATGTAGTTAACTCCCATCAACTTAAGTGATCAACTGTCTTACTTTTTTAATCAGCAAGGGGTACTTTGTAATTCTTTGCATTGGTTTGATAAGAAAAGAACTAAGAGGCAGCCCTTTGGTGCGTGGATCACTTTGGCATTGACGGGTCACCTCACGAAATTCAGCATTATTCTCTTGAATATCTTGAAGTGTTGAGGCAGCAGTTAGCTGACATGAGCAGAACCGTATGTATACCTTCATCTTGGGTAACTGTAAGGGAAAATAGCTGTGATCAATCTCATCATCTAATCATCAAATTGGACTAAAGGAAAATTGCAAAAATACTGTACACACATTTTCGCACAATATATCCCCAATCATTCTTATAACTCCCCCAGAGCTCATTTCTCTCCGAACCCTCAGTGCCCTGAAAAAAATTTATGAAAAATATTTGAACAAAAACTAAGATTTACTAAGAAATTGGGGAATGAAATTCACAGACCTAAGAAACATATAGTTGCAAACAATAATTTCCTTCCAGTTTACAAATATCTTTTGTAGCTGATCTGTACTAAGAATACCCTTCTGGATTAAAGGTTTCTCGAATACCTGTATTAACATGGCAAATGTTGCATTTTAAATTACAAATAATTATATGTAATGAATTTAGTGAGGCAGGTGGGACACTAACATACCTCATGAACGATTGACATATCATCTATATATGCTTGTTCTGTAATAATAAGTTCGGTGATGCTGTCTTGTCTTTTCTTCTCAACACCACTGAGAAGATTCACGGCTGCAACAAGGGAACATTTTGCTATATTTTATGTTTTATGCCATGCCATACAGACAACGTTTTGTGGAAAACTTTGTGGAATAAAGGTAGGGTTAGGCAAACAGAGACAATACTGCAGTTTAAATTATTATTAAGATTAAGAAACACAATGAAGCTGTAGCAGGGTTTCAGTTCCTAATAGCAAATGAAAACAAGTTGGTAGCAAGCTGTAGCACACTCAGCACAAAATACACCGCTAGTTAATCCAGACAACTTTTGCCTAACTCACTTCATATGGAAAATATATTTTTTTAGAAAGCATATCAGCTTGTGACAAATTAGGTTCTCAATATTACAAATTAAGGTTCAAAAAAATGAATACGTTAATATGGTATTTCATGCATTGCTCTGTACTTCAAAGGGTGTCATGAAGTATTACAAACACCTTCTACTATCTAACTGTGCTCAGGATTTATTTCTGGTTCTTTTTCACACTGTTGTGTAGTTCTACAGAAGCATTTCTAAGACCACAACTATTTGAAAACATACATGTCCTTACCCTAGGACAAAACTTATTAGGCAAAAAAGGAAAAAAGATGATACAGAAATACGCTAAACAATGCCATATGGGTGACGAAATAAGAGTAGCTATTCAACATAAACTTTAAGTGAAAGAGCAAGATATAGTACTCTGCTTTTACATGCAAAACTGTAGCTTACAAAGATAAACAACTTATTTACTGACCATGACAATTTTCAGTACTTACACAAAACTTCAATGGCGCATCAAAAAGTTACATTGTTACTGCTTAACAGGTAGATCACGAAGTCTTTTGGTCAGCTAAAGATGTGGGGTAATCTAAAATTCATAACATTCGTTCTGATGGTGTCCCAAAGAGTGTGAAATGTGAATGCTGGGAACTCGAAAATTGAAAGAAAATCAACAAGTCAATTGGGTTTATTGAGATGCATCAACATGGTTTTATCACATGCAAATACTACAATTGCAACATTTCTTCACAGAGCAAGAATATGATTTGGAATGCATTTTTAAATAAACTAATTTAAGAAAACATTCAAGATATCTACCACATCCACACATGGTTACTAATAAGACTCATCTATGTATGGTATTTGCTTAAGACAGAATTCCCAAGAAAGGTATTTTGTTTAAGCATCCGAATGAATCTGCATTTTATTAATGCTAATAGCAAATTCATCAACAATCAATTGCACAATAAAGTCTGAAATTAACAGAAATGGCAAGAAGATGCAAACTATGGGTTTTCTGTAGTGGTCGAAGAAAATCTCTGCCTGGTGTTTGCAAAGTCAACTTATACAATTCATAAATGATGTTTATACAAGTCTGTGAGTACAACTGCTGGTTTAAGATTTCTCTGACCTGGGCAACAAAGCAGAGCTTCGACACAAGGTTCATGGTGGCTGCTTGGCTGTGTACCATATTACCATATTCACATATTTAACTCACATTGAAATGAGAAAGAAGCAAGAAGTCCATGAACTCATTAAGAGCTAATTACACTGGTTGGGCAAATGACTGTCCATGACAATCTCTTCCCTTAAACTTAAAATACTACATAACATATTCCTCAACTCTGGTTTCCGAGCAGAGATAAATGACTAACTCTTAAGCTCAACAGCTACAAGTGAAGCTTATGATGTCAGGTATACACACTGACAAACAACAAAAACCATGAAACATAAAGTAACAGATGATGACATATGATATACTTGACTTCTTCACACACTTTAAGTCACAAATTAATAATATTTACAAAACAACAACTTTAAAACTTTCTATGACAATACAACCATTGCATTTCTTGCATGATTTAAAGGACATTTTTAAGATCATGGTTGACAAATTTAAATACTTCACGCACAAGCTGAATACAATATTTGAAGTACTCTGGTAGTACATTTAACATAACAAGCAGCTACAAGGAATATTTCCACAAGTAAACAGGATACAGGAGGTGGCAAAAAAAAAAAAAAGGGAAACAGATAATGACAAGAATACCCACTTAACCAGAAAGGGCAAAGTCCTGTTTAGAAATTGAAACACAAATTTAACTGTAGCTTCTATTCCGTCTATGCTGATCAGGTTGGCATTGAATGAGACCCCCATTGAATTCAGACACTGTCTCGTACACACACTACAAATTGTTAACAAAACAGCTACAACATGAAAAATATACTGAGAATTTAAAATTCAACGAAATATACATCTGATTTTATAAAAAATAACAATGTAGAGGCTAAAAATATCCATTGAACAAAAATTCACCATAACAACCAAAATTAAATGAGTCCTAAAAATTATTCTACACAATAGAGGGGGGAACCAAAAAATAATAAAAATTGAAAGGAAAGTGGGATGGGTGAGACTGGGAATCCCAAACAGCAATAATCTTTCATACTAGGATTAAAATCAGTACATTATTTCATGAAAAGATATTGTGCAATTATTAACAAATCTTGAACTACTGGCTCCTTTTCAAACACATGTCTGCATTTCATGATTTGAATAGAGGTCAATAGCACAAGCAATAACATCAAAATTGACCTAATCACTAAAATGAAACAAAATTATACTACTAAGCTAGATGGGATAGCACAAAAAATAAAAACTAAGATTAAAACATAATAATCCAGTACAGTAGAGAGCCCTTCTTCTTCAAAAGAATGAATACAATCTTTTTTGGAACATGACCATGTAATACGATCAGACTCATAGCAAGGAAATTTAAAATCAGCAAAGTACAAAATCACAAATATCTAGGTAATAGGATGACACAACAGCAGAGAAAGAGAGAAAAGAAGGTTTCCACTTCCTTACACATTCTCAAGGGAAAAAGTTGAGTGTGAGCATTCTCTTCATGTACGATGAATGAAAACTATATTGCTGTTGACCTTGAAAGCAAGATCCGTGTTATTAATAAGATTCACACCCATAGACCGATTTTAAGCAGGCAAACCTATAAAACAACTTCAATTTTTATCAAAAAGTTCATGAGCACATGCTCCATGAGTATAACGAATAATGAATATGTAATGTAACCCACCAGTATGACAGAAATGTACGCATTGCATGGAGTAATGATTTCTATCACCTAGCTAGCTAGTGCCCATAAGCTGCATTCACAAAACATGAGTATTCACAAAAATGACAAACTTTGGGTCATGTCAACAAAATTTCCATATGATAGAATAAGGCATTTCCCCTGTTCTCATTCAATAACTTAAACTCTGCATTAAGCCCTAATTAAAGCTGGTTGAGAATACATTTCAAAATGCTACGCATATTTCTCCTACTACAGGTGGTGCGGGTGGGGAACTCCAGCCGTCGTCATGCCACCCTTCTCTTGTGGGTCCCCTGGTCAGCCACTCTCACATCCTACAAATCCACAACATAATACAAAAATAAAAGAATCAGGGACCTTGCTGTATTGCAGCCACTGCAGGGTTGAAAGTAAACGCAGCGATTCCTTCAGCGCTCTTTGCTTTTAGACACAACAGAAATGTTTAGAATAGGAATGATGGCTTTACTTACAAAGAGGTGCTACGTAGTTGCTGGGGAAGAGACCTGATACACCATTCAGCTCCCCACGCCACCATGCTGCCTCTTCTTTGGCAAGAATAGTGATGGTTTCATCCTTTTCGAAACTTAGTTCATCCTCGTTTTGTGCAACATATTGATACAGGGCAATCACTTTTTCTGCATTAAAAAAATGATAACCAAAGTCATTATCAAAACAGAAAAAGGAAATGAGGCCTTCACATACATGATTTTGAAATAAGATTATTACCAAGTCCAGAATCCTTAAACATTGGTGTGGGAGACGGCGAAGGGGAGGCTGCAGCTGAGGTGACAGTTGTCGCTGGCGGTGTGTCCTGCCCAGATTTCTTCTGCACCATTTTTACATATGATGCTGGGAACCAACCAACTTGGCGCTTTTTGCCCTTAGCCTACATAAAAGACATTTCCTTTATAACTACAGTAATACAACACTATAAAACTGTGAAAAGAAAGTTTTTATTTTATAGAAAACAAGACCAATGATGTGAACATTGATTACCTGAAGTTCTCCTTCCCACCAACCAGTATCAGTCTTCTTGCGGACCATTATGAGTTGGCCTCTGCTCAGGCTGAGTTGCTCTGCACTGGTCGCCTGATATGGAGCGAGGACAGTTGCTATCTCAGGTTTCTTTCCCTTTGAACCCTGGAAAAGAGTATAATTTACAAATGAGTTCTTGTTTTAAAACAAGAAAATGATATAGTGATTGTCAAAAACTCTTGACTTTGCGCAGATACTCTTTACTTCACACATGATTTTTCTTTATAGTGGCGATAGCTCATTAAATACAATGGGGATTCCCCTTCCCATATCAGATATTTAAAATAAGCACATTAATGGGTTAGCATCCTGTGCAGACTGGTTGTAAAGGGCATCCATTTCAAAAGTGGAACTGAAAGGAAATACAGTACCTTGTTTTCAGGATCCTCTTCAGCCTGGGACAGTGCAGAAAGAACGAAACAACACAATAAACTACAAAGGCACAACAAACAGTTTTGCACTACGCACCAACACTCAAAAACACATTACTGTGAATGCTGTGAATCTATGGTGATAGAAGCATGAAGTCAGGAGATATTAACATGAGCTGATTTGAAATAGTACACCACACAATAGTGAATGTGGTTATTTGTATCAAATACCTTTCATAGGCTTATCAAAATTAAAACATTCAGAGGTGACAGTGAACTACTAGATAGTTTTTAAAAAGTGCCTTTAATAAGTGAGTGTGTGTAACATATCTAAGTGCCCCTAATTATGGCGTGAAATAGTGATATTCCAAGCAGAGATTTCCTGTTATAAATAATTACTTTGAAATGCAACTGAAAGTTTTAATATAAAAAGCATGATAGTTTTGTAAATCAAATTCCGAACTACTGTACTGAGTAGAACAAGTAAAAGTTCATGAGAAGAAGGAAACCCCGATGGATACTCCCAAACAAATGAGCAATAATTATAACAATAAAGAAAGTATGAAAACAGAAAGAAACAGATACGAACAACTAAATACATAAAATAAGATAGGATTATGAAATTTCATAACCTTCCTTCATCACTGTAGTACTTACCAATGTGGACTGATTGAGGGCTGCAAAGTCAGGAGTAGCTGGTTTCTCTTGTTGAGGAAGAGACTGCAGGATACACAAGAAAACAGAAACACAAATATTGAAATGATTTACCAAGGGAAGAAATGCAGGTGAAACACAAGTAAAAACTGAAACTATCAGAAAAAACAAAGCAAACAACAAACAAACAAACAAAAAAAACACTAAAGACAGTACCTGAACCTCAACAGCTGCTTTTGACAAGACAGCTGTGACTTCATCTGAGACATCCGATGGTGCTGGCTGTGATGCAGCAGATGGTGCAGCAGATGGTGTAGCCTCTGGCACTGAAGAAGTAGTCCTTTCTGAAGACTATAACACATTCACACAAGATAAAATTCAAACTGGTTACTAAAAACAGCTGGTTGGTGAGCAATTGTTATTACAAGCAGGTTCATAAAGCAGGTTAAACATTTCAGCTGGTGAATGTTACACTTTCATAACACTTCCACATACAGTTAACATGAGGCACACTGGGAGTACATAACTTACATCAGTTTTCTGGACGTAATTAGAAGGAAAAATGCCCGTTCTGTCACCAATTACACCAGTCCACCAATCACCATCCTTCTTTACAACTAAAATCATTTCTCCTTGGCCAAAACATAAATCACCAGGCTCTGGTGAATCGTAAGGGTACATTGACATATACCATTCTGAAAGGAAGTAACATTGAAATGATAATCTATGTAGTGTAACAATTGCGGTAACACTGAAATTATTACTAACCCTCTTCCACATTTGGTATTGGTGCTTGAGTAGAAGCAAGGGCTGGATCTGCAGTAGAACCTGCATCACTGACATTTTCGGGCACTTCAGCAATACCTCTGTAGATATGAAAAGAAGAAGAAAAAGAATGAGGCACATCCAGTGGACTATAACACTTCGCAAGTATTTATGATTTCGGTGAGAAATACATACTCAAGTCGAGCAGTTGTCGCTGCAGCATCAACTGCAGCAGTAGACTCTGCTGGGGCATCTATAGGCTCAACATAGGATTCTGGGAACCAACCTGTATGTCCACGAATCTGACCAGCTAACCACCCAGGTTCTCCATTCTGAGTAACAGGAACCTGTAGACATGCAAAATTAACAACATATATTATTCATATTGGATAAGACACGCTTAAACAGCAAGTAGCACACACAATGTCCAAAAAGTTAAACACGGTTACCATTATGATATCTCCCGGCTGGAACGAAACTTCATCTTGATTGCGGGCAACAAACTCATACAATGCTCGATACCTAAGAAGACCACTCTCTGTAACAATGAAGGCACGACAAATAAGTCAATACGCATGCAAAACCTTTCTGGCTTGCACATTAATGAAGCACATCTCACCAGCAGGAGGTAATTCTGCCTCTGTTGCGGCAGGAGCATCATTCCACGAAGGGGCCGAGTCCCAAGCAGCACTACCCCATGCAGCGTTGACATCAAGAGGATCATTTTTCTTAGACTTTTTAAGTTGCATAACCTAAATTAGAAACATGAATCATTAAAATGCGCTAGCATCAGGGAAAATTGACTGAAGGAAATAAATTGAATACCTATTCAAAACAAAATTAAAATATTAGTAATAAATTAACACACCTTTGAACGACGTTCATCATAAGTTTTATAGAGAGTTTCACATTCATCCACAAGGGTTTTGAGTTCATCTTTGAGTGTACCAAGCTGGGTATTGTTATTATTCATGTCCTCCACTTTGACTTCAACCTTCAGAACAAAATGTAGATTTGCAAAATTTGCATCAATGTACTGTTACTAGATCAACTCCATCTATGTACAGAAACATTGTAAATGAGAAACAAGCAAAAACTGACCTCTTTCTCTAAGTCAGCTATCCGATCACGAAGTTGTTTCAAAGCAATCTGCTTAGCACTTGCAGCCTGAGCCAAAGCCTCTTTATTGTCTTCATCTTGAGCTTGATTCATTTTATTCTTACTTTCAATGCGGGCTTTCTCTTGACTCAGCAATAAGAGCCTATTATTTTGATCCTTCAGCTTATGTTTAAGAGACTGCATTTCACTCATCTGGGTATCACGAGTGCCACGCATACCATCAATAGTAGTTTTAACTGATGACACACTCATACGAGTTTCACTTATTTTGTTGGTCAGCTCCTTAACTTTTTCATTCTAAAATCAATAGAAGGTAAGATCAATTTATGCCGTATGTGCAGCACATTAACAACTAAAAAGGATTTCAGAAAATGCTTACCAGTTGAGACAAATCAATGCCAAGTTTCTGATTTTGAGCTTTCAACGACAGGACTTTTTCTTGCTCCCGCTGTCTAGCCTGCTGTAATTCTTGACTGCGCTGTTTCTCCCACTCTTGTTGCCGCTGACGTTCCATTTCTCGTCTTGCAGCTTCACGTTGTTCAAGCTGAGCCTTACGTTGTTCTTCCTTTTCCAGTTCCAACTCCCGTTGACGCTGCTGCTGTCTCTCTAGTTCTTCTTGACGCCGTCGCTCTTGTTCTAGCCTAAAAAAGGAACATATTAAAAACTAAATATATCATAAATATTCTGGTATATGAGATCACAGGGCAAGATGAAGTAAATTACCTGATCTTTTCACGTTTTTCCTGTTCTTCTCTCTCTTTTCTCTCCCTCTCTTCTTGTTCCTTGCGTTGAATTTCTAAAAGAGACTTGCGTCTGCGCTCTAGTTCCGCCTGACCTTTTTCAAAGTTCTCTTTTCTTTTGTCCTCAAAGGTTACTAAACACACAATATCATAAAAGATTTCAAAAACGTGAAAATATTTAGGAGATATAATTTCAACCCGAAAATGACACCAACCATTACTGATAAGTGTGGCAGCAGCATCCAAATCTCCACCTTTCTCTGAGCCAGGAGTGTTCACAGCAGCAGAGCCCGCGACACTGCCTTGTCTCTGTCGTCTGCAAGCTGGTGGGATTAAATCTGCCGGAAGGGTGGGTGGAATCTTTTCTCCAGCCTTCGCCATGTCACACAGATGCAAGGCCAAAACAAATTCGTCACAGGACAAGCGGCCATCTGAATCCATATCAGACAAACTCCTAGGAGATAATAAGTTTTGTGAGCTATGCAAAATAATGGATTTTATCCAATAAAAGGTGAGTAAAGTGTAGAAATGTGCAAACCATATTTGAGCCAGTATCTTTTGTGGAACCCCAGTCTGCACCAGGATATTCCTTGCTTGAGGACCGGAGAGGAAACCAGTGCGAGTTCTATCAGTTGTATTGAACAGCTGGGTGTACTTCAGTTTGGATTGATGAGGAACAGCCCATTCCGAGTGGGGATATCCATATCTAAAAGAATATTTTCAATATATTAATTATTTGGATTCTTCGCTGGACGACATTTATCATTATTTCAGACTAAACCTACCCCAAATCTACGGATCCCATTCGATCTCCGCTAAAACTTCCGGTAGCGCTGCCAGGAGCTGATAGGAAAGCGAACAACATTAGGAAAAGAGGCCCGACTTTAGACAGGACAGGTACAGTGTCACACATGCCTTACCGCTGGTTGGTGTGCCAGTGAGGGAGGGAGCTACAGGTTTGTTCAGATCCAAAGGTGCAACCGGTGCTGGAGATACAGGAGTCATGCCAGGCATGGGCGTCATCCCTGGAGCAGATGGGACAACGCTCGGAATGATCCCTGGAACTGCAGTTGGCATGGCTGCAGGCACAACCCCAGGAACACCACCTGGAATAAATCACAGATCAGCTGTCAGAGCACCAGTATAGTGCCAGAGGAGAGGCAGGCGACTTATCTAGTACGTTCTGGCAAGCTCAACAAACCCGGGAGAGCACCTGGCATTCCTGGATGGGATGCACCAATGGGCATCGGCTGAGTAGTGATAGGCATGGTTGGCATGCGTGGCACAGTGCCCATGTTTGGCAGAGGTGGAATGGGAGGAGGACCATTGTCCAGTAAATTACCTGCAGGGATAAATCATACAAATAAGATAACAAATCAACTCAACATGCTGACACTGGGGACTAATCTTGTTTTTTAGAATACCATACCTGCTGCCATTGGAGCTGACACAGGAACTGCCACTGGGGCCGTCATGGGGGCCCCCATGGGGGCTACCATGGCTGCCATTGGAGCTGCCATGGGTGTAACCATAGGAACTGCCATAGGAGCTGCCATGGGTGCAACCATGGGAGCTACCATTGGGGCTGCCATAGGTGCAGCTGGCTGGGCAAGTGACTGCATTAAAATTGGAGGCAATGTTTTCGGTATTTCAAAGCCCCTCAGCTTGAGGTTGATAAGTTTGCAGGCTATGCTGAATTCATTGATGTTCATCTTGCCATCAGCATCAGTGTCCGCAAGCCCCCTGCACAGAAAAATGCACTTGTGTAATAAAATTTAGATTCATTATGAACATAAATATGTAAATTTAAAGTTAATAAGTCTCTCTAAACACCATATCTGTCCAAGAACTGCAGGAGGAAGCTGAGACTGAAGTAAAAATCCTTTAGCCTGATCTCCAGTAACAACCCCATTGATGGGATTAAGAGACTGAAACTGCTGCTCATAACGGACGCGCTCTCGAGGTTGTACCACCCAGGCATCCATGGTTGCTGAAAATATGAACCACACAAATCTTTACCAAATTTGAAACAAACACTATTACTTTGAATAGGAACTAAATGTTTCAATTTTCTACCTTGTGCTCCTGCCATTACAGATACAACCTGAAACAAAAATAAGACATTGTACAGGTGCATTCAGACATACAACCAGGTAAAATAAAATAAATAAAAGCAGTGACATAAAATATGGCCATAACAACAAAAAACGAAAATTGAGCATAAAAAAATTATTCACCAGTGTCAGAATGGGGTCTGAGGGTGCCAGAAATGGTAATAATCCACATATGAGGGGCTCCCACAAAATATTGATTTGTGACACATAACCCTATCTCTGAGTCAAGAGATCTACGATTAATTCCTTAATTCCTTTTATACTAAGATACCACCGAAATTGATTAAGTCCAGACCAAGGTTGACATTTACCCTTTGTCAGGGCCAACTTAAACAATGCTGTCAAATTTTTGCACCATGGACATTTTTGCCACCCCCAACTGATGACAGCCAGAGCACTCTCATTTTATCGTTAGATAAACAGAAAACTGCGAAAAGACTTACCAAATTAAAACTCTGGCGTCATAATCCGTTTAAACCGTCTTAGTGGGGATACTTGCCACTCCCCCTTTAAAATTTCTAGTCATGAACGAAAAGGTTCAAACCTCAATAGGTGTTCCTGTCATATTTGAAGGGGTGGATGGAGGAATGCGGGAGCGGGGGGCGGGGTGTAGCGGGGGGCGGAGTGATCGTAGTAGTAGTAGTGGGGAGAGGGGGGGGGGGGGTCAAGCTTCCCAACCACGAACGACCATCGACCGCTGTTGTTAAGGAACAGACCCTAGAGCCGCGAGAAATTGAACACAAAAAGTGCACATACTTTCGGTAGAAATAAGTTCAAAAATTAATTTTAATTATCAACAACTGTTCTTGTACATACAATTCTTCTCGAATAGCTTAAACATAATGCTTCATAGAAATACAAAAAATTCTTCAATATTTTTAGATTCTGGAATGCTGAAATTCTTGACATGCATTGAGCTTAATGATGAAAGATGATTAATGGTGGTGCTTGTTTTTTGAAATCTTTTGCCTTTAGCTTCCTCAGGGTAGGGGATTAGCTTGAAAATCCGGCTGGTTGAAAGGGTGGGCTGCATGAAAGGCTGGGAGGGTTTTCAACTTTTTGTCAATCCTCACTATAGTAGGGAACTGTGCAATGTCCACTTTATACCTGAAAAATGCAGTTCATATAAAGATAATATTTCATATAGCCGATTATCCACGATTTCAATGATAAATATTCTAGCTACCCACCTCTTAGCATTGTAAACCTGAGGAACAAGGCAGCAGTCTGCTAATGTTATGTCATTCCCCACACAGAACTTGCCAGAAGATCCTGTTAACTGCTTCTCAACAGCTGTAATTAAGACACAAAATCTGATATGTGGTCTCAAATTAGGAAGGAGTACAAAATGCTCCAGTTTGGCACAGACTTGCCTTTAAATCCATTGATTATCCAATACTGTGCCCATTCAAGTCGTTTGTCCTTGCCAGCTAATGCTTCAATACGAGACAAAAGACCAACATTTTGTAAGGGCTGTATTCCTGACTGAATCATGTCACAGATCTCTCGTACCTAGTGTTTGTTTTGTTGTAATTATTTTTTTAATTTCAAGGCAGGGTGGATTAGTAAAAGGCAGATTAATTGCTTTCTTACTTTGGCTCTCTTGAAAATGTCACTAGGCATTAAAGGGGGCTCAGGTTGAATTTCTTCTAAGAAGTGCATAATGTTGAGCTGTAAAAGTGATTTTAAAAACGTGATCTAAAAGAATACTTTTATGTAGGGATATTTATCAAATTAAATCACCACCTTTACCGATTCAAGAAGAATGTGACCATTAATTTCTAGAGCAGGTACTTTTTGAAAAGGATTCACTTTTTTGTAATCTTCATGGTGTTGATCACCCTGCTCCTTCATTAAATCAACTGACTTGATTTCGTACGAGATCCCTTTTAGATTAAGTGCTACAAAATGACAAATGGGAAAGATCAATGTCGTCACATACAGAGATATTTGCGTAGCGAATTTGTTTATTCATTTAATTTTAGAGCATATTTACCGATCCTTACTCTGTAGGAGCATGAACTCCCCCAGTAGGAATACAACAGTGGCTGCAGAAGAAAAGTTAAAGCAGTTTGCTATTCAAGGTAAAAGACATGATCAACATGATGGTGAACTGAAACATGTAAATAGGACTTATTACAGACCATTTTGGTGGACATTGGTACGTCACGTATGCAAAGTATGCGAGTAATGTGAAAACAAAGATTGGCCGGCAGTGGGTACGGCAAGTGCGCAGTGCGCGGTACCTTGCGGTACGCAGGACGGAAGAGACGGATAGATACGTGGTTATCCCGCCCGGCCGGCCCTCTGCAGCGTGCAGCGTGCGTGCAGCGCTCCCTAGGCGGACGGAACGCAAGTGGCATCAACCACAACACTAACACCAGCTTTTTGTTAAAGTGAATGATTTTCAATAATTAATCGTTGTTGCGTATACTTGGGCTATGGCGGCGTCATCCTTTGCAGCAGTCGTCCGACAGCAGCTTTCTTCCTTCAACAGCAACACGGGAAGCCATAAAGATCAGGCAGACAGGTATGTTACCCTAACCTGTTTGATTTCAATGACAGCATCATGAGAGGAAGACGAGTTCTCATCCAATTCCTTTATCGCTCTATTGCGGCATCAGTAGGTGCTGTATTCTTATATTTCCCATTTCCTTGGAAAGGGCATCTGTACCCGTGTTTTTTTTTGTTTTTTTTTTGCAAAACCCGCAAGTGACTTTTAATTGTTTTGCAGGTTCCGAACTATTCTTGAATCTATCATGAACTCTGCAGGATCTGAGCTAGCCGATTGTCTGAAGCTCTTCATTGATGCCAGTTAGTATTATTTAACATGCAGTAAGAAAAGTTTGCCACTAAAGCAGAGTTAGGGATAACAACCATGTCATTCTCCCTATTACAGTAATCAACGAGCAGGTCAGCTTAGTGATTTCCCGACAAGTTCTTTCTGATGTTGGACAGCATCTCACCAAAATTGATAAAACAATTTCAAAAAATATTGCTCATTATACTCTTGAGAAGGTGACATAATAGGACCCAATACTGTTTTTATACTTCACTTCCTTGATTAATTGAACGTCTCATGTTCTGTATTTTTTGGTTTGTAGGTGCAACCCAGAGTTATTTCATTTGAAGAACAGGTTTCCCACATTAGACAACATCTTGCTGATATCTATGAAAAGGAACAAAACTGGCAGGCAGCTGCCAAAGTCTTGGTTGGAATCCCACTGGAAACTGGTCAAAAGTAAGATTGAAGAAAGTGCACGAGTTCTATAGAAAGAGATCCAGTTTGACCATTTTTATCATTCTTGCAGGCAGTATTCAGTTGATTACAAACTGGAAACCTACATGAAGATTGCTCGCCTGTACTTAGAAGATGGAGATCCAATTTTGGCAGAGGCTTTCATCAACAGGGCATCTTTGTTGCAGGTTGTTTGTTAATCCTACTTGTATTTCTCCTTCTTCTCTTCTCAAAATGTCATGTGGTTTTTCAATTTGTATTTCCTCAATTTTTTTCAAGGCTGAAACGAAAGATGAGCAACTTCAGATTTATTATAAAGTGTGCTATGCAAGAGTGCTGGACTATCGAAGAAAGTTTATTGAAGCTGCCCAGAGGTATAATGAGTTGTCATATCGTACTGTTATTGCAGAGGAAGAACGCTTAACTGCCCTGAAGAGTGCTCTCATTTGCACAATGCTTGCCTCTGCTGGTAAGAGCTCACATAACTAGTGTTTAGGAGCAATTTTAAAGTTCTTTATATGTTTATTCTGAAATTTCTTGGTTATCTATCTCAATAGGACAACAGAGAAGTCGTATGCTTGCAACGTTGTACAAAGATGAACGTTGTCAGCAACTTCCTGCCTACAATATTTTAGAAAAAATGTATTTGGATCGAATAATTCGGCGCTCAGAATTGAAAGAGTTTCAAGGTCTACTTCAGCCTCATCAGTCAATCACTGTAGATGGTTAGTATCATAATTACTTTTCAAGGTGCAAATTTAAAATGTCATCCTTCATTAACAAGTTCATTAAATTTCGCAGGTTCTACTATTTTAGAAAGAGCTGTTATCGAGCATAACCTTTTATCTGCAAGTAAACTCTACAATAACATTACCTTTGAAGAGTTGGGAGCCCTTCTCGAAATTCAGAAAGAGAAAGCTGAAAAGATAGCCAGCCAAATGATTACAGAAGGGAGGATGATTGGCTGCATTGACCAAATTGATTCTATTGTTCACTTTGAAAGTGAGTATTTCAAATTGAAAGCCATGATGGTGGATGAAGTGTTTCACATAAGCAAGGTCTTATTATATTGCTTTGTTTTGCGTCTTTTTCCTCCCCTAGCACGTGAGGTCCTTCCTGCATGGGACAAGCAGATTCAATCTATATGTTATCAAGTCAATTCCATCATTGAGAAAATTGCCCTGAATCAGCCTGGGTGGTTGAGTAAAGTGAGCGATGAAGACATGATGGTATGACACTACACCCACTGTTTGGGTGTTCTGTGTATTAGTCACTAGCTAATTTACCTTTTCAAAGAAAGTGGAAGAATGTCAGCACATGTGCACAACCAATATTACGTTATGTAGTGGTGTAAAATTGTGTGTTGTCACTTGCTTTACTCAAAGACTTTCAATTTGATACTAGCCAATTTTGAAATGCCAGAAGAGCATTATCCATTGTGATCATTTTTTTTCTAAGCAATACAAATGTGGAGACAGGTATTTAAGTTATTATTAGTGCTTGCTTTCGCAGGCCTTGGCTTACTTCCTGTTTCGTGTATAAGTAATAAAGTTTAATTGCATTAAAATTCATTGGTATTTCAAGTAATGCCCCATCCCAAACCACTGGTGTGGAAAAATTGATTAAGAAGACATGATTTTGTCTACTGTAAGCCATCTTTTTATTGAGACAATATACAACTGACAAAAAGGTGACTTAAAGTAATAAGAAGTCAATACATTTTTGGACATGTCTAACACATCCATAAGAAGTTTTCAAAGCAGTGAAAAGCATACGTACATTCAAAAATCGGTAAACGTCACAATATCAAGTGTTGAAAGACAAAGAAACAGGATAAAATTACACTTTCCATAGGAATAAAAATACTTTGCTCATTTATTTATTGCCACGGGATCGAGCTTTCAGATTGTGATGACTATCACTAATTCCCAAAGAAATACATAACTTTAGAAAGATAAGATGCAAAAAGAAAAAATGTACTATGCAACTCAAATGAGATGCAGTTTTCACAACAGCAGGAGGACTTTCTAGGATACACATCTTTTTACCCTACTTGTGGTTGATACACTAGTTACGGTCTCAAATATTGTATTAACATTGGCCACATTTAAGTGGAGAACTCAAGAGCAAGCCCAAGCTTGTGGCCACCTTGGTTGAAGTTCTTGCCATCGATCATGGTGGATAGGGTCAGGGTGACACCTGCAAATGCAAAAATGTGAGTTACATTAGAGGACACCTAGAAGTACAGCCAAACCAAGATCATGTGTAATTAAATGTTTTAAAATCTTACCATCCCTCAACTTCTGCTGGTACCCAAGACCAATCTGGCTATTGTTGTTGACCTTGGCACGAACAGATGCATCAGAATCCAGCTGGTACTTGCAAGCAATACCAAAGGTGGTGTCATTGGAGCCCATTTTCCATGACAGTTGGACGGCAGTTTCCAAGTCTGGCTTGGCTTTCTGGTACAGTGATGCACCAAACTGTTGTCCATCATTGCTGCGAAGTAACATTTTGGAAATAAATGAAAACCGTGCCATCTTGAGCTTTCTTAAAGAATAAACAAGACAAGGTATCCTTACACATTAGTATGGAAGGTAAAGTCCTGGGTAGAATAACCAAGAGAAATGTTGTTCATGGTGATCTTGGTATTCTGGGCATCCAATTTGGTCTGGTAACCAGCCAGCCATCCTAAGATTACATATTATTAGAGAGTTGTATGAGCAAGTTTCTATAAATTTTCCACAAGAAATACTCACCACTGTAGGCAATGACTGTTGAAGCCAAGACCTGGGGGGCACCATTGAGCAGGTCAACATTGCAGTTAAGGGCACAGCAGTCATTTTTAAAGGCAGAGGAGACACTTCCGGACTTTTTACTGAAAGGGAACAGTTCAAATGACTAGATGTTCCCGTGTCATTTGAGAATACAATGCAAGTTATAGGGTTTAATACCTGGTTTGAGGTGCAAAGCTGCTGTCAAAGGCAACCTTCAAGCCCTTGACCAAATAATCTTCCATGGAAACTTCAGTGGTTAAGACATTGTTGGTGTTCCATTTCTCCACAAAGGTGAGGCCTGATAAAAATAGATGAGTGTGAATGAAAAGTACAACAATTGAAAATAAGGATTTGTTTCTAGACGTGAGATGGACACTTACCATATTTCTTAACATTGTATTTGCTCTGTAATGATGAGGTAACTTTGCCAGTGTCATGGGCAGCATTTCCACCAGATGTGAACTCAACGCCATTCTTTGTCTTGGTCTTAAGATTGAGTGACAGGAGACCGAAGTGGTAACCGCTGTTGAAGAGGTCACGGGCACACTTGCCAAGATCATTGTATGATGGAGGAGCCATGACCTGTAAATTATGAATGAGAAAAATTGCAGAGCAGAGTAATCTAACTAATTTCCTTCATTAAATGATGAATGAATGGGACTTGACCCGGTGGTCACTCTGAGAAACCGCTTCAGCACTTGATATGACTTCCAACAGTTCAGAAGAAGAGAAAGGGGAAAAAAAAGTAAAAAGTGAGGTTAGCTATTTAGACCGGCCACTAGCATGCGTCAAATCAAAAAATACCACTAGAGAATGAATTCGCGTGGCACTTGAAAGTGTGACACTTTCGGTTGTAAAATATTATTGACATATCTGACAACGATTTCATTCCGAAGCACTCGCAAGCAGAAACCCCTGTTCGTTATAGAGGTTAGCGACGTAGTATTTTGTATGGAATTGGCATGTCAATGAATCCCATCTCCTCGGGAGCGAAGAAACATCGCAGTCCTGGAGGTCCTATCAAAGAAAAGTGTTGCCGGATGCCGTAAATGAATGAAAATGACCGGCCTCTGAGGGGATAACCTATGCTCAGGGGACGACAGATCCCGAAGCGACCTCGTCACACCTGGACCCTGGACGTTGGAACGGTCGGCGAGAACGAGCGTTAGAGCCGACACGGTACAGGTACAGGTGTAATTAAGGGAACAGGAGGTAAGTCAAATCCATTGTCTGGGCTAAGCAGGTTAAAATTAGCATACCCCCCTTCTCGGGGTAGGTCGCTACGCTCCATTGGGGATTTCTGGTTCTATCCAGCCAGATCTCATTTCAACGCGTAAACGACATGAGTATGAAGTTCAGAGCACGCATTAACGCCTTAACATACGTATGTGCCGTTCTGCGGGTCTGTAAAATGTCACAACTTACTGTGGAGTGGTTGGCGAAGGGTGGTTAGTTAGGTGCTACGGCTCTGCGACGAATCGAAGACCTCAAGGCCACCAGGAAGGGAGAAAGGAGAAACCTCACTCAGCGGCGGAGCGGCAGCAGTCGACGTGGTGGTGGTATGTGGTATGGGGGTGGTACACGAACCCCAAGCCAGAGCGCGCTGCGGCGGCGACTGCGACAACGACAACTGGCTTCCTGAGGGGGGAAATTCGAAGTAGAGCGGCTACCGGACCGGTTTGGCGTGACCAGGTGACAGCTCCAGATCTGTTTCGTGTTTCTAACGCTTCTCCAGCACAAACTCCACGTGGCCCACCTTTCCTGACCTGACCATTGGGTGTTTGTTGAAAGTCTTCCCCTCAAAGACAACGCGCTAGACTAGGCCGCTCTAGGCTTGAGAGCACCATTTCGCGGACCCGTGCGGACCCGTAGGCCTCGTCTAGGTCCACGTGCCGTTTTACCACGCCCCCGCACTCCGCCCCACTCTGCCCCCCTCCGACCCCATTGTTGGACTCAGTTTGAGCCAGTTTGCACTTCTCCGATAACTCCTGGGCCTCTGTCGCCGCCGCCCCCATACAGGCACAGCCCGCCCAGGCACAGCCGTGTGTGCGCAATGCTGAACGAAGCAGCTCGATTTCGATGAGTGGAATGAATCTGATGGAAGGGTGCATAGGCAATAAATGACCAGCCATGGGCATATTTTAAATCACTTTCTTTATTATTACAGAGTTGCATTTCTTTTGGGGGGAAATATATTTTTGACAATGCTTCCCTTCTGTTCTGTTGCTGGTTTTTCTTCAGATGATACCTAGAGAATGTACCGTTGGTTATGAACTCATCCAGTTGCTGCTCCAATATGTAGGGCACTCGTACGGTGGGAAACTCTGTTTCCCCCTATTCCACCATGCATCCAGGATTTCCTGTTCTTCAATTCTTATCACTCATTTAGTCAGTCACCTTTTAACCATTAACTATATATTTGTTCACTCACCAAACCCAATAGTGATTTGATTTCTCTCCCCAGGCATGTATGTTCAAGGTGGAAACATACATCCCTAAAAGTCTAATCTGAATTGATTTCTTAAATGTCAAAAAGTAAAGCAAATTTTGAATACCGAGTGGACAGTATTCTCTGTAGGAAGACAACCTAATTTGGCTACACACTAAAACTTTGAAATATTATTCAGATAAGTGATCTATGCTTTCTCTGTGTTCCAAAGTCAGTTGCCACAAGAAGGTAAAAAAGATTCTTATACACAGACTTGAGCAGTCATGTTCAAAATATCTTAAAACATGAAACACTACTTAGAAACAAGAGATACCCAAAATAGTTACCTTTGCCTAAAAATAGCTCTTTCTGACTTCACTCACTTTTTAAAAATTGCACATCCCATTGGTAGATACAAACAATATACTGCACAATAGTATTTCCATACAAAATCACGTTTCTTATTCAAAGAACGCATGAAATCATTCCAACTTGGAATGTTACAGAACAGACATACTCATGAAACTTCACTGTGTGCTGGCCAGAAAAACGGTAATCCAGTCACTGTCTTGGTACACCTTATACTACTTGTGAAAACGCAAACAAACTCACACAAGTGTGATTTCCACACTATTTGTGTTTATAAACAACAAAATGACATAGCACCATATTTGCTCTAGTTTATCAGTTCTGATACATTTACACAACACATGATACATGTCTGAAACGAAGATTATGCTGAGTTACATGCTGTAACTTTGAGAGCTGCTTAAAAGTTACGGACCATTACTGGTCAATCAGCCAGCAACAGGCCATTTCTAATAAGATAGTACAGCATTAAGTTCTTTATTTAAATGCTTACAGTTCTGAAAGGGGTTGCCTATAATAAAGCACATTCACACACTGGTATCAAACTTCAAGAAAACTCTCATTACACTCGAAAATTAACTGAAGTTCCACAAGCTAACTTAATGATGGGTATGAATTCAAGAATTCACATACAGACAGTACAGATAAGTATTTAAATATTTATATATGTATATGTATGTATAATTTTATATAAAGCATGTACAACACCTCATTTATGGCGAAAAATTTGATAGTAACTATACAAGTGTTATAAAAATACATCTATAAACCTAAGGTTTATACAAACTCATGATTAATTAAGATGAAAGCAAATCGTAACTGTTATTGTTATATCTCCAATGACTAAATTGGACACCTCTGCAGCATTACCATATCAATAACAATTGTTAGTGTGTAGAAATTACATCTTGATAATTGGCAATAAATTATGCAAATGCACAGAAACACAGTTAACTCCAAAGCAGGTATTAGACTCCACAATCATGACATGACGTTTTGGAGAGGACATGACAACATTCTACAAACAAAAATGTTTAAAGAGAGAAGGAATGTTAAAAAAAAAAAAAGACAATCTCATCACTTTTGCTTTGGTCTTACAATTAAAAAAAAAAATTATACATAACCTTAGAAAAATTGCCACCATAGCCTTTTCCCCTTCCATCATACAGGATCAAAAAATAAAATTCACTTCCGATTTCGAAGTCATTTGTTCCCAGTAGACAATATGCCTTAATACTACACTAAATTTGTTGATTTTTGACACACTTTCAAAGAATGACATGAGGACACAGATTGTAACTTGTCCAGAAGAAATGATGTCGAGCCAAGAAATTGGCTGCCTTTCATTTGGTAGATAAGATGACAACCATGTTGATGAATACATGGTGTGTAGTACTGTTTCCAATAAATGGTAAGGCTGAATAGACAGTTATGCGCAATTGGTGTCCTGTACCTGACTTGAGCTGATACGTTACACTTCCTTTAACAGTCGAAGTGGAATGTAATAAGAAAAATATGGTTAACACTTCAATTCATTAATTAATGATATAGCATATCCCAAATGATACTGAGCTCTGACTTCCGCTCCAATTTCACGTATGACTATTGAATTTGAAGTGAAACTTTGATTCCTAATAAGAATGCATAAGATACAGAATTCGCAACACTGGAACGGAAGTAGCTATTGGAATGCTCTGACATCACAGTTATGAATACAATTGTCTCAAGTCTGATGATAGCTCATAAGACAGTAGTGTAAATACTTGAGCACTTAATCTAAAGGCAATTTGATGAATACTTTCCAGTTTCGGAATATAAAACAGCAGGAATGTTTCACAACAACAAACAAATTCAAAGACTAGATGATCTGTAAGTACTTAAAAGCTGAAAGTTTCAGCTGGAAACCTACAGTATATCAAAGATATAAAATAAGCCAATTGTAAATACATTTCGTTGGCTTCAATGGAGCAAATACTTTTAAAATATCAATGCAAAAACACTGAACCTATTTAGCAGACCATTGCAATCTCGAAAGTCAACTGAAGGAGGGATATTTACAGAGTAAAATTATTAAAAAAAAAAAAAAGAAAGCTTTAAAAAGGCTATGGAGTATGAATATACAAACAATATTCATCAGAATGAGTAAAACCCACTAAAACTCTTCATTCACAACCACAATCAAGTGACACAGTCTCAAAAAGGGTGAAATATCAACAGATCCCTCCTTCATTTGACTTCCACATTAGCTTACACATTTTCACAATCAAGAAAGCTCTGGATGCAAATAATCTTAAGAATGTTTACACTTAAGTGTAACACATGGCTGAGAATATATAGAATCTATGGACCAGTGCCAATAAAGGTCATTTTTAGTAAGTAATCTAGAAAAGAGGTTTGGGTTACACTTGTGTTACCAAGTCAGTAAGTTTAACTATTTCCTGTTGCATCTGGAACCGCTTCTCTTTTTCTTCTTTAAGTTGCAAACTGAGCTCCGTCACTGTTCGCTTCAAAAATTCACAGTGGTTTTCCAACTTTGATACCTATAGATAGAAACAGCCATTAAGAGGTGCTCAGGAGGTTACCCATAATGATGATACAGAACGTCATGGAACATTCAAACTCCTACCTTCTCAACAAGTTCAAGGAATTGTTTCATTGGTACTGTTGCATCACCAGATACTGAGTTTGTGGATGGAGTAGATATCTTGTCAGTTACAGCAGGTGAGTACATGGAGGAAGGACGGGTTCCTCCTGAAAGTCGTGTGGCAGGCACTTCACTATGAACAGACTGGGGGCGCGAGTTTCCCATGACAGATGTTGGCAGATTGGAAACATGGTTTGAAGAGTTGTTGGTTACTAAATGCTGACGGACAGTGACAGTATTTGTCTTGGGAGGCTCAGGAGATGTTGGACTAGCAGGACTGTCGGGTATTTCTTTCTTTACACGCACTGTAACGAAACAAAAGATTAAGCCTAGTACTCACTGGTCATGGCTATATATAAGAGAGAAGGTAAAATTCACAGTTCCAAGCCTTGGTTCTACACTGAAAAGAACAAACCTGGATCAGCAGGTTTTGGTGGACAAGGGGCAGCTGGGTTCTTGATACCCTGAGATTTCTTGGCTTGACTCATCTTCAACTCCTCCATCCACGGGGCCTTGTTCTTTTCCCATTCTTTGCTGTTTCGATTAGAGGTGGTTCCACTAGAGGCACTACTAATAGAACCAGGGGTACTGGATTCAAAGCCATTTTCCTTATCTACTTCTTCTAATGAAATGTTGTTATCATTCATGTGATGGTGGGGATCCCCATTTCCATTTGTCATTCCTCCAGCAGGTTCCTGTAACAAATATACACATGACATGAGGGCACCAACTTATAGGGTTTATCAAGATTTCTCCAGAGTCACGCATGAATCTTAATATACTTACTGCATCTTTGTTGAGCATGGCCGTCGGTAATCGGCGCCGAGGGGCCTTGGCGCGAGAGGCAGTAGGGTGCGTCAGCATAGCACCTCTTTCCACGCCGTCAAAATCAACATCTGGAAAAAAAAATTACCAGGGTCGTTTCAGTCTACAGAGAATATTCAAATATAGAGCAGCTTCTTAACGGAAGGAAACTGAAATTTGATACATTTTTGTTCAGAGCAAACAATGGGAAAAGCACAAAACTACAACACATCTTATCTAAAGCTAGTTTTACAGATTATATATACTCACAAATGTAAATTTAAAAAAAAAAAAATAATAAAAAAAAGGAGAGAGAAAATGTATGCTCAGAGAATGTAAAAAACAAAAAGGCTGAGAACTTTATAATACTTGATACTCATATTTGGTAAACTAAGTAGTGTTAACCTCACCATGAAACTGATCTCACCACTTTACTAGACATGTCTAAAAATAGTGCATCCCAACACCTTCACATTACAAATTTACTTACCTCCAGAGTGTGTGTTTGTAATTTTAATTTTACTACTTGCAGTGCCATCTACAAGATCATTTAGCCTCTGTTCAGGGCTGTCTGCTACTTCGTTACCTCCACGCTTTGCTGCATTGACTGAATTTGTTGTAGGTGGAACGGAAGAAGGGGCAGCTACTCGTAGTTGTGGTTTCTTTGAAGCTGGGGGTAGAACTGGTTTCTTGCTGAGCACTGGAGGTGCTTTTTCATCTGAAAGGAAATGGCATGGTCGGCCATAAGTTTAAGAGCATCCTCTCACCATTGCAACAAAGCAAATTTGTATAAATGCAATGACTACACATACCTTGCTTTGCATGGCTATCAATTGTCTTTTTGGTAGCAGAGTGCAAAGGCTTTGTAAAGTTATCTGAAGGTCTGCTTGGGGCAACAGATGCAGTAGATTTCGCTGGAGGAGGTCTTTCTGGTTTCTTTGTTTGAGGTGACTGAAGGGTACAGCTCAATTAAAATACATCGTAATTTATGAATAATAAAAGGAAATATGGATGACAAACTTACCTCTTCTGGAGTAATGAGGGAAACAAAATTATCAGGGAAAAGACCAGTGTGTCCTCTGAGCTCCCCTTTCCACCAACCTTTATCCTGAACATCCTTTGTTACTATTGTAACAATATCTCCTTCTTTAAGGGTTAGTTCATCTTCATTGGCAGCCTCGTAAGGGTACAGTACACGGCACAGCTCCTTCACTATTTACAAAAAACCAAACAACAAATTTATTTCTGTATTTTAACAACAAAAATAAAAGGGGGAGGGGGGTATATATATCACAGTCAAAAATGATACCCCACCTGGTTTTGGTGGAAGTGTAGGTGCATTAATGTCTATTTCAAGAGCCTTCAGGTTGCCAGAATCTGGCCCAGTGGGTGAAGCAGGGGAATCTGTTTCACTTATTATGACACCCGAATTTTTAACCTTCTCAACTGAAGGGGTACCTAATAGAAATAAAAAATAAAAAACACTCGATGAACAACAAGCAGCATATTCCAAAATTTTAGGTGTGCTATCCGGCTAAGATTACAGAAGAAAAGAGCATGACTGTACCAGGGACATCATCTTTACGAAGCATTGAAAGAGGTGGTTGTTGAGTAGCAGATGTCTTGCGGCTACCAGGTCCTCCATTAGTTTGCTTCTCAGTTACTTCTGTCACAAAGTTGGAGGGAAAAACCCCAACCTGCAAGTCGACGCGGATATTACAGTATGTTTCAGATCAAGTTTTCACAATTAATTATAAAGTTACTTCAAAAGTCATACCCGATTCCTCAGTTTGCCTCTCCACCACCCCTCTTCAACTTCATCCAAGATGTCAATCACATCATTCACTTGGAGTTCCAGTTCATCATCATTAGCTGGCTGATAACTGAAAAGAACTTTACATCTTCTACCGCTGTCTGCAAAGCACAAAATTTCAGTTGTAATGTTAAAGCTGACCAACCAAACAGAATACATGGAGAGTAATGTTTAAAGGTTTACAGAACAGAAATCAGCATCAAACTTACTTCCACGTAGTTGAACTTCATTGCTTGCCATTGTTTCTTTAACTGAGTTATTATTAGGTTTATTGTTTCGAATCTGCAAAAAGCACAAGTTAAGTTATTAGAATATCAAAACCCAAGTCCCTTAAACTTATTCAACCTAACTTACCAAACAAGGATAACTTACCAATCCTACAACTTACAAATATACATGCACTAGAGGTAACTACACTTTTGCTTGCATTGTTGCTACATTACAAACATAAAAAGATGAGACATGAGACCACTACCAATTCAAACAGAGATGTTCTTGAACTATTACAGAATTTCTTCACTACATCAACCCCACCAACAAGGGCTATAAACACAAACTAAATCACAGGTAAGGAGTAACAACTACAATTTTTTTTGGGGGGGTGGGTACAAACTTCATTTAACAAAAATGCACTGCCTCCAGCCAAAGCAGAATGCTTGCAATTTGTGAGCACAAGCATAAGCCAATCACCATGACCACAGTCTACTTTTTCAGTACCAATGCACCAAAAGAAATTGCAAATGCACAAGAGTTCTCAAATTTGGACATCCACTGAAACAATTCAAGGATTGACTGGGAAGCAAAAATATAATAGACATGTAGGACAGAACAAGGATAATTATGGAATATTTGTCAAGGAGTGTTCAAAACATTAGTAGGAAGAAGAAATAAACCAAATTAAGGAGTTGTTTGGTATTTATTATCAACTTTGTGGACAACTGTCTGGTGCTACACTTCTGCGCAGACACACTGGAACAACAAAGGCAATGACTTTAAGCACCAACAGAATTATTTGGCTGCATATATAATTACAAATATTTATACAACTAAGGAACGCAACTCCAAAGCAAGGCTACAAAGCAGGTGCAGATACAGAACACATGCACTAGTGACAGAGGAAACCTTCCACATTATGCATAGCTTTCCTGAATAACATGTAGGAATAAAGACAACTAAACCTACATAAGGGAATAGACTAAATCTAAATTTTATGGTCAAGTATACTATTAAATTGCCACCAAGGCCAATTTGTCTACATCTGAAAAAGAAATAGGGTCTGGGTACCCCAAAATCTCACCTTTACAAAATTGTCAGGAAACATTCCTCTGCGGCCATGCAGACAGCCCTCCCACCATCCACCAGGTTGCATGCGGATGTCAGAAATGACATCACCTTTGTGGATGGTCAGTTCATCGACTTCTTGAGCCGAGTAGTCAAACTCCACAACTGCCTCCACTGCAAATGGGAATAAGCTAAACCTCAAATATTGACCTCTTTGAATATAAGGAATAGGGCTAACCGGATTATCAAAGCCACCAAATTGGTGGTGAGTGTTAAGGAGTCAGTGAGCCATGCAAGACCAGATAAAATGTCATGCTCTGAATGACAAATCTCTGATTCATTCAATGGCCAATAACTTCCGAAAAGATTTGGGAGGGAAAGAGGAGCTATCTGATTATATAACATGTCAAGAATACCTCGAGAACACTGAGGAATGGGGATAAAAGAACGTGTGAAGTTTCATTGAGCTATATACACGTGAGTTGGAGCAGGGCGAGCAGGGACATAACCTCATTCTTGTTCCAGCCACCGTAATAGAGCAGCGGCTCATAAAAAAGAACGAAAAAACAATCAGACAGATTTCACGTTGGTGGGAATCACCAGTGAAAATTCCGAAACGACCGTTCGTGTCAGAGAGGGGGGGAAAAGCTTGGACGACTTGTAGGCTATGGGCCGCAGACGCAAACCTGACAAGTAGGCTGGGTCTATGGAGGTCAAAAATTGTACAAGCGAAGCCAAGCCAATATCAGCATTGAGCCAGTGCGTTTGTTCGGCAAAATAGCACGTTTGTTCATCGGTGCAGAGGCTTTCAAGCGAGTCGCTACAAATTTGTCAGGAAAGATGTAGGTTCGGTAGAGAATTAGGGCATCAGCAGAAACCAGATCGAATGTGCCAAGTCCGCTATGAGAACGGCGCCTGGGAGCCGCCAGAGCGTTAACTCACCCATTGTTTAGATGGACCTCAGTAAAAAACTATCGGCGGCTCGTCACAGGAGAAGAACAAATGCCACAAGATAACCACATCACAAGCGCTCAGAGCCCAACCCTGATGATATCATACGCTCCGCTCAGCAAAACAATAACAACAAAAAGAAGGCCAAGTTGTACACAAACAGGCGCGAGGGTACGTTCGCGTCCATCGTGGTCGTGGATGACAGTTCGACTGGTCAGACAGGGTCAGTTTCCTGCAGAGAGAGGGGGCGGGGCGGTGCCTGTGGTGCATGTGGTTTGCGATTCTCAGGAAAAACATTTACTTTGAAAATAGCAGCTGTATTGCTTCGGGATTCGGACTGGGTGGATACTGACTGGGCTGCAGCTCGTCCTAGTAGTAAATATAAAAACCTCACACGGCCTTGTAACCGTCAACGCCCCCTCCCAGCCCCGCCGGCCCCGCCCCCCTGCCCAGAGCCCTCCCGGCGAGCGAAGCCGTCTCGTGGTGACACCACACGGAGTGGTGGCCGCAGGCCGAAGCTCAAGCTGATCTGGTCTGAACAGCTTGGGCTGCTGGCTGCTGCCGATGGAGTCGTGGAGGTATAACTGGTATATTGCACATGGCGGGGCCCCAGAACACTCACTCTGCGGCTTTGCTCCCCCCGTGGTGGAGGCGGGGAGGGGCGTGGTTGTGACGGGCGTGGTGGTGGTGACGGGCGTGGTGGTGACGGTCTCGGTGGTGGTGGGCGCTGCGGCGGGCGCTCCGGGCAGCCCTAGCGGCAGCAGCGGGGGGTCACAAGGTCCGAGGGCTATAGGGCACGGAGCAGCGTTTTGTTTCCGAGGCCGATGTCACGTGTTTGGCCCGTCAGTGCCAGTGACCTTCACGTGACCTACCGTCTTCCTCCGGCTTGTCGAAGTCGAAGGACTTCCCCGGTAGAGGACAGGCCTTGGCCACCTGGAACCGATCGAACAGTCGGACCAGCAGCCGGTCCAGCCAACGCCTGTGCCGGCAGACACACGGTCCTTGGCTGGAGTGCCCTGGGGTACTTTATTCGGGACACTTTAGTCCGGGTACCCTGGGATACCCGCAGCCCGCTAACCCTGGCGAAGTTGGTGGGGAAGACGCCGCGTTTCTCGTGGAGGCAGCCACGCAGCCAGCCGTGGCTGTCGGGCAGCAGCTCCGTCACGATGTCTCCGGGCTCCAGGCTCAGCTCGTCGAACTGACGGGACTTGTAGGGCGCAAACGCCTTGGCGTACCCTGTCGGAAACCAGGTATTAAAAAAATGTTTCCAATACAGTACTCCGGAGAAGCCTGAAACGGAAGTAAGAAGTCGCAACGAAGAAGTACACCCTCAATTCTGTATACTTGACTCGAGAATTTTTGCCTAGCAGTTCGACGATGCTTGGAACAAGTATTGCCTTAGTTTGTCAATACTTGGCGCCCAAAACCCGAATTTAAGGCTTATTTGTACCAAGTATCTTCAAGTTACTTGGCAAAAATTCTCGAGGCAAGTAAACAGAATTGAGGGTGTAGAACGCTATGGAGCCACGAGAAATCGGTGGAAACCATGCGATTTCTCATACTTATGCTCCAAGCGTTCTTTTTCTTTGCACGGCGAGTAGTATGTTTCCGGTCTGGAAGTACTTCTATTCTTCAACTTCTGTTTTCGAAACAGAAAACCTTACTGGAAATGCCCGAGCCATCGGGCGGAAGCCAACTACTGCACAGCACCGCCCCCCCTCGCGGGCTTGCCTTGCCTGTCTCCCGGGCGCTGCCGCCCCGCTGCCCACGCCCACACCCACCTAGGGCCGTCGGGAAGGTGTCGTTGGCCGGTGTTGGTGCCGTCACCGGCTGCCCCCGCAGCGGGCAGCCACAGTCCCGGGTCCGTTTACGTCTCTGGCCGGGCTTCTGCAGGGTCGGTACAGTCCGGACAGTAACAACACGACACGGCGGGCACACTGTGCGGCCTGCCAGCAGGAGCGAGGGAGAGCGGCCGCAGAGTGAGCGCGTCGCTCTCCCTCGCACCCGCGCACGGTGCGACGACGACGTACCCGCCATCCGAACGATTCTGAAACACCACCAGAGGACACAAGGGGACGTTCAAAAACTACGTGTGACCAATTTTAGAGACCACTTTTTGACCCTCTCCCCCGTCTATCGTGACCTGGCTAACCTAACCTTATCGTGATCGACCCCCCTGTCACGTAGTTTATGAACGTCCCCTAAAACTCCCGGGGGGGGGGGTGCACGCCCACAGACCCGGACGGCCACAGCCCACGGGGCCCACGCTTTCGTTTCATTAATTCGCTATGTGCTCCGTCCTATATTCATCACGCAGCCCCGCCCCGCCCCGCCCCGCTCCGCCCCGCCCCCACGACCGCTGCACCGCCCGCTGGCGCCGCTAGCTTCACCCGGTTGACAGAATCGCTTTTGTGTAATCTTTGATTCATGAAATTTTAAGCGCCCCTTTTCTAGCGCCCACGCTCACATAGGACAGCGGGCGTGAGGCTCGGGTGGTCCAGCGGTGCCCGGGGCTGCCCGGGGCTGCCCAGTGTGTGTACATCTGCTAACAATGGCGACAAGGGAATGTGCCAATGTTTGAAATGCGTCGGTCTGACTAATCCAGCGGCCGTGCCGCCGTGCGGAGCCACCATGGGAGCCATGGGCTGGCCATGAGCTGTCCCTGGGCTGGCCGAGGGCTGGCCGGGGGCTGCCCGCGGTGATGTCATGGCGCCGGGGCCTGCCGTGCGCGTGTGCTCTCCGGGCCTTTGATAATTATTATTTCGCAAACTGCAGCGCTTTTTGTCGGCGCCCCACCCCGCCGCTCCGCGGAAATCCCAACGCATACATACAGGCGAACACATACAGGACAGGCCTCATTGTAACGCGGGCCGTCCGCGTGTTTTCCATCAGGTGCAGAAAGGCACCGCCGAATACAGGGATCATCCAGGAAGTACAGGGAAGTACAGGTAAAGGGGGGAACCACAGCAGGTAAAAAATAAAAATAAAGGAAAAACAAGCACATCCTCCAAAAAGTAGCAATTTAGCAAGTTATGGCTGAAATGTGAAATGTCCAATACTTTTGAGAGGGTGATTTATATACGTCCTGCATGAGATAGTTTTCCGGCACAAACGGCACCTGCTGGGCCTTCACACCACACAAGACCTTTCTTAGAATCCTTGCAGGGTGGTGCGTGTGGGAGGGTTAGTGCTGGAGCAAACTGAAGCTGGCGTGGGCCTGTGAGACTCCAGACCTTGGCGGGCTATACCCACATGCGGCTCCACCCCCCCCCCCCCCCCGCCTTAATTTTCGCGTCCAAATTAGCCAAGTACTTCTGTCGCGTGACACATGAACGGGCGGGGGCCGCGCTGTGGGAGCCGAGCACACTCACCAACAGGTCTGTCCGCCGCCGTGGGGGCGGACCCCACCGTGGTGCCCTCCGTAGACTCGGAGTCCTGGCCAGAGGCAGCCTCCGTCGTGTGGCCCTCGGTGGACGCGTCTGCTGTCGATGTGTGCTCCGAGCCGGTGTGGTCCGTGCTGACCTGCTCCGTGCTGGAATACTCCGTGCTGGTGTGATCCGTGCTGGAATGCTCCGTGCTGGAATGCTCCGTGCTGGAATGCTCCGTGCTGGTGTGATCCGTGCTGGAATGCTCCGTGCTGGAATGCTCCGTGCTGGAATGCTCCGTGCTGGAATGCTCCGTGCTGGTGTGATCCGTGCTGGAATGCTCCGTGCTGGTGTGATCCGTGCTGGAATGCTCCGTGCTGGAATGCTCCGTGCTGGTGTGATCCGTGCTGGAATGCTCCGTGCTGGAATGCTCCGTGCTGGAATGCTCCGTGCTGGAATGCTCCGTGCTGGTGTGATCCGTGCTGGAATGCTCCGTGCTGGTGTGATCCGTGCTGGAATGCTCCGTGCTCGCGTCCTCGGTGGACGTCGAGCCCGAGGTGGTGTCACTGGCCGAGCTCGCTTCTACGTCCGGCGCGGGAGACACACTTGTCGTGCTGGGTGCCGTGCTTGTGGTAGGAGCCGAGGTCGTGCCAGCATCGTCATCGTCGCTGTCATCGGCGCTGCTCGAGGCGACCGTCTGTGTACTGGTAGTGCGCGAGGTCGGCGTCGGCATCGGCGTCGACGCTGTAGTGACGGACTTGGGTCCCCTCTTGGCGGATGTACTTCGTGTGGGCGCCGTTGTTCGCCCGCCCCGGGTCGTGCGTGGTCGGCTGGGCGGTGGGTGGATGTGATGCCGATTTCAATTTCGAATATTTGAAATATTATGAATTTTCCGTCAGTACCAGTATTTGGCACTGATATTGATTGCATTGAAAATGTTGCAGCATCGAAAATATTGAATGATTAAAAATTGCGTATAATATGAAGTTATTGAGTTTCAAACTGCAGATGGGGGTTGAATTTCAGATCAAAATCGATTTGTTTGATATGCATATTGGCATTTTCGACATTAAGGCAGGATTTACTGCGCCACTAGCTAGATTTTACAGTTTTTACTCGTTCTTTGCTAACTACTACTACTGCTACGACGTAGAAGCAAACAAGAACGAGTATTGCACTCGCCCTGTCCGTTAAGACCCCCTTTCAATTCGCATTGTTGTTGTATTTATTATTTGCAGGGTCTGAATCTTGAGGATGCAATATACTTTTGAATTTAAAAAAAAATTATTGAAATGAAACGCTTTTACCAATTAATGGAGAAAAGAGGAAAACCGCGAAAAAACAAATTCGATCAATAGTGCATGAGTGTAACGAGCTCATCACTTTAAAAAAAAAATCAAAACTTTTCATCATTTGAATTCACCTGGACATTTGTGGACATTTCGTGAACCCCCCTTCCCCTCTAAGTGTCCACGTGGTATCTGAACAGCCCCAAAGAACGAGCCTGTCCTAGAACGGTAAAGCGTTCTCCATGCCTGTCTTGTTAAGTTAATTTTCAGACAAGCAGTAAATTTTTTTCCGATGCAATACTGGTGGAAGTTAAGTGTCAATTTTGAAATGCTTCACCGATGTTCAATACAAAGTATTGAAATATTGAGAGCCATACATCGATATCCAATATTGAAAATTGTTATTGAGACTTTTCAGTATCGCAATACTGAACTGTCAATATGAATATTTTTTCAATATTCAATATATTGAAGTACCGCCCAGCCCTACCTGGACTTGCGGCGGCGGCCCTGCTTGGCGCTCCGCCCCGGGTTGTGTTCGGGCGGCGCCGACCCGTCATCGTCCTCCTCCGCGTCCACCGTGGTCGTGGTGGTGGGGGTCGTGCCGAGTGTGCTGTGGACCGTCCTGCGGGCCGTGGCCGTGGTCCTCGCCTGTGTCGCCGAGGCCGTGGCCGTGGTCCTCGCCTGTGTCACCGACGCCGCGGACGCGCCGCGCAGCCGGGCCGTCGCTGTCGGCCGTGTCTCGACGGCATCCTCATCGCCGTCATCCGAGGCCGTCGTGCTGTTGGTGGCCGGGGTACGCGCCCCGTGCGTCGGCGCACTTCGCGTCGCTGCGGACGCCCCGGCCGTGGTCTGGCGCGGTGCCACGGACGGCGCGGGCGTCGGTCCTTCGCCGTCGTCGCTGTCATCCCCCGTGGCCGCGCGCTGCGTCGTGCCCTGCGGCCGCGCCGAGGCCGCCGCCGTCACTTCGTCGTCATCGTCGGCGTCTGAGTGCGGCGTGCTGCGGGTGCCCCGGAGGTGGTCCCTGTGGTCCCTGTGGTCCCTGTGGTCCCTGTGGTTCCTGTGGTCCCTGTGGTCCCTGTGGTCCCTGTGGTCCCTGTGGTCCCTGTGGTCCCAGTGGATCCGCGGCGCCCCCGCACTGAGGTCCCCGAGGTCGCCGCCGTGGTGCGCTGGCGGGCCGTGGTGCTGCCGACGCCGGCCTCCGCTGCGTGCGGCCCGTGCGTCGATGACGCTGCGGGCGGCATCCACAAATATGGGTTTCCAATCAGAATTGGAAACGGAAGTTGAGGCACAAATACTCATCCAGAACGGGAACTCCAGAGGGCAGGTATAAGAAACTTGAATAGCGTTTTGTGTGAATTCTGAACTGTTACCTGAGGTCTCCGCTGCCCTCGGCAGCAGCAGCAGCAGCAGCAGCGCGGACAGACATGCCACCACGCCGAGGCCGCGGGCGGCCCGCCCGGCAGGGGGCAGTCCAGGCGGGGGCGCACCGCTCCACATCCAGCACGCGGCAGTGTGCGGGGTGTGTTCAGTTAGGGTCGATAGTATGGGTTCTGACGACCCCAACAGACCATCAGCGCATCATTTTTTTCAAACCGTGAAGTGCGGTTTATGAAAATGGTCCCCCCGTCGTCGCCTCGCTCCCTCGCGACGCTCGCAGATTACACGCGCGTCGCTGACTTTACAGACCCACGGTGACGACACGACGAGGAACCCAAGGAACCCTCTCGCAACCGGGCGGCAGCGGCAGCAGCAGCAGCAGCAGCGGCAGCAGCGGCAGCAGCGGCAGCAGCGGCAGCAGCGGCAGCGCCGAGCCCAGCACCATTCTTCCCGGCCAGTCCCCGCCCCGTCCCCGCGCCGTGGCCGCGCTGGGCTGGGCTGGGCTGTTCGCGGGGGCGGCCGGCGGTGGACTGCAGCATGGTTATCGCGATCGGAGGCCCCTTCCACTCTACAATACTCTCTCTCTCTCTCTCTCTCTCTCTCTCTCTCTCTCTCTCTCTCTCTCTCTCTCTCTCTCTCTCTCTCTCTCTCTCTCTCTCTCTCTCTCTCTCTCTCTCTCTCTCTTTCTCTCTCTCTCTCCATCACAACCCATACACGCGCCGCGTCTGAGGGGTATATCAGTCTAGAGAATTTTGTGCAGGAGCTGTAATAGGCCTGTAATTCCAATCCCAAATCTCGTCCGAACTGAACTTTCGCGTGGTGTGGGCAGGGGTCTCTTGTTTCAGGTTGTGACTGAAAAGCGTGTATTCAATCATCTCCACCAAATACAGGCGTAACCCGTCGCCATCTTAGTTTCGACGTTGCTGCCAGTCCGGTCTAGGAAGCTGCTACCCGCTGCCTACCCACCCAATGCTCCCCCCCCCCCCAAAAAAAAATCTCGCTCAGACGAGACGTGTCTATCAATTTATTCGTTAAGCTTGAATTGCCACAGGGTGTCAATTTGGCAGTGATGTGCGCGGGTCCTGGCCGCCAACATGTCAAACATCCGGCTGGATCTCCCCTCTCGGCGGGGCTGGCTGGGGGCGGGCTGGGGGCGGGGGCGTCTCTGACATGGCGCTGGCATGGACTGACGTTCCTCCTCACAGAAACCAGGCTAACTGCCGTTCTCCTGTGGCAAGGAAAGTCTGGCGTGAGCCCAGAGTGAAGGGCAGTGTGTTTGTTCATTAGACTTTCGGGGTCAATGGTGTCCGATGGCACTTCATTCAGTGAAAAGTCAATTCGAGAGGCGGGCAACTGTTTATGTCTCACAAGTACAGACATGATTTCCAAATGACACTTCCCACGGTTTTATGTGTGTGCGTGCGTGCGTGTGCGGAGGGGGGGGGGGGTAACTAACCACATACGGAGTGGACTACAGACATGAGTTGCCCACCCCTCGACTTGAGGTCGGCCCCCACGGCTTTGTTCTGTCATTCAGCTTGACCAACCCATGGAATACTGTCAACCTGGTGCAGCCATTTTGCTCGACCTCCCCCCTCTTCGAGACTGGGTGGAGCCTGGACCTGGGCCTGGACGTGGACTATTTGAGGCCGCGGTGGGCGCCGTCGCTGCTGCAGTGGTGCTGGCGGCGGTCACGGGGTTGACGCTGTGGCCCTGCTTCCTGGCATCCCGGTGCACCGACTGGTCGTAGGACGGCAGTGCGGCCCAGTGTCCGTTGGGCATGGGCGGCGCTAGCGAGGGCGCCGAGGACCTCCTGGTGGTGAGGCCGGGGAGCTTGTTGGCGGCGCGGGCGTGCCCGGCGTGGCTGCCGGGGGATCGCGTCCTCACCGCTCCCCGATGGCGCCCGAATCCGGACTGGTCGGCGTCCGCGTCCTCAGGCGTGTCGTGGACCTCGGCGCCCGGCTGCGGCGAGTCCGGGGGGCCGTCGAAGGACATCATGCGGTGCATCACCCTCCCGCGGGACGTCCCCGCCCCCGCGGCCTCGCCGCCCGCGCTGTCATCGAGGTACTGAGGCTGCGGCGGCGGCAGCTGCTGCCAGGACGTGCCGCCGTCAGGAGCCTGGTCAGGCAGCGGCAGCGGCAGCGGCTGCGGCTGCTGGTTGTGATCCTCATCCCTGAGAGCCGCCGCCGGGGGCGCTAGCGGTGCCAGGGGCGCCTGGGGTGCCAGAGGCGCTGCGGTGGCCGCGTCTGTCCCCAGCACGATCAAGGCGTCTTCCGGGGCGACGGACACTGCCGTGTTGTTGGGGGGCGCGTCGGTGGCCATCGGTGGCCCGCTGATTGCCGCCTGCGCCACCGGGGCCAACGGGGGCGCCCCCGTGTCCACGGCCTCCAGGGAGGACCCCGTCGTGGGGCTCGCGGAGGGTGCGGACGCGTTCGCGGCCATGCCCCCCAGGTTGAAGGACAGGGAGACGGGTGCTGCCGGCGCCCCCACGCCGCCGCCAGGCACCACCACCTCGTGCACGGCGATGGAGTGTGCGTCCGAGCCCTGCGCCTGCAGCTGCGGCTGCGGCCAGTCGCCGACCCTCTCGATGGTGAAGATGAGCTTACTGGACTGCCGCGTCTGGTTGTTGACCTGGTCGCCGGCCTTGCCGTGGAGCATCGGCAGCTGCAGGGTCCCCGGCGGCAGCACCTGCGGCAGCACCTGCGGCAGCCCCGGCGGTATGGGCCACGGGTCCTGACCCTGGCCGATGGTGATGGGCCCGAGGAGCGGAATGGAGATGGAGCTGAGGGCCCCGGCCCCAGCCCCGGCCCCGGCCCTCCGCCTCAGCTCAGAGTCACTGCGGGGCTCGTCGTCCACGTTGATGCGGATCTCCTGGGAGATCCGGAGGCCAAAACCGGGTTTAGCTCTAGGGGGCTGTGCCTGCGGGTCTGGGCCGGCCGGCTGCTGCTGCTGCTGCTGCTGCTGCTGCTGTTGCTGCTGCTGTTGCTGTTGCTGTTGCGGTGTCAGCTGTGGTTGCGGTCCTGGCTGTGATGGTAGCTGCTGTGGCGGAACTTGTTGTGGTGCTAGCTGTTGTGCTGCTAGCGGTTGTTGCGGTAGCTGCAGTAGTTGCGGTACTTGCCGTTGCGGTGGTGCTAGCGGTTCTTGCAGTGGTTGCCATACCTGCTGTTGTTGTTGTACCAGCTGTTGTGCTGTTAGCGGTTGTTGCGGTAGCTGTGGTAGCTGCAGTAGTTGCGGTACTTGCTGTTGATGTGGTGCTAGCGGTTGTTGCGGTAGCCCCAGTGGTTGCCATACTTGCTGTAGCGGTTGCATGTTCCTGCCTCGCATGAGGGCAGCTCTTGCCCTGACCTCGGGGTCGTCGGTAAGTGCGGTGTCGACGGGGGCCTCCGTGATGGCCGACTCCGACTCCTGCTGACCGTCGCGGAGCCTGTAGGGTCGTGCAGGGTGCCGTTGGACAGTATGGCCTCGGTCGGGGATCATCGCCGTCCCCGAGTCCTCCGTCGCGGTGGTGTCGGCCGCGGTCGTCGAGGGCGTCGCCTCCTCATCCGTCCTGGTCGTCGGCATGAGGAACGAGCCCATGGGCTCCCTCGGGGCCGGCACGGACGGCAGGGCCGGCACACTGGGCTCCGACCATGACGCCATGGTCACCGCGGCGGCCGGCTGAGGGGGTCCGGTACCTGAGCAGGGTCCCATCGTGATGACAAACACCAAGGAGAGGAACTCGCACACCCGGGTAGGCTGCGGTCTCACCGGCACTGCTGCTACTGCCGCTGCTGCTGCTGCCGCTGCTGCTGCTGCTACTGCCGCTGCTCGTAGTGGTGGCGGCGCTGGTGGTGTTGGTGGTCATGGCGGTGGTGGTCGTCTCCTCGTCCCGCAGGGCTCGACCAGGCAGCACCATAGCCTGCATGCCGCGCCCCGCGATTTTGCCTGGAACATGTGACGGTAGAGCTTCGGGCCCTTGAGGGAGGCGATGGTGCCCCCGACCGCCGCCGCCGCAGCGCCATCCCAGGTACCTGAGGCGGCGTGCAGCGGCGGCGGCAGGAGCAGCAGCAGCTGCGCCAGCGCCAGCGGCGCCACCAGGGCGGGGGCCGCGGCCATGGTCTGGTCGACGCGGCGGGGCGGGGCGGCGCACTGCTCGCGGGCAGCGAGGCTGACGCCAACAGCACCGCCAGCACCGTCGGGTCTTATCGGTCCCCGGCCACCCCGGCCCCCGCCCGCCCCCGGCTGCCCCTGCCTGCCCCCGGCTGCCCCCGGCCCCGCAGAACCAAGCCGCGGAACACAGCGCCACCTGCCGGCACCCGCCGCCCGCCGCCCGCCGCCCGCCGCCATACCGGTCTGCAAGACACGGCTGCCCGCCGCATTGCCTACCCTGCGGACTGCAGGCGCTGGCCGGCGGCCGGCCCGGTCTCTGACTCCGACAGTGCTTCCGAGACCGTGTGAGATCTTCCAAGTGTAAAATCATAAAAATAAAAAATAAAATAAAAATATTCATTAAAGTAACTTGGCTCGTTCCAGTACTTGTCTTCAGCCCCTTCGGCTTGAACTTCAGGGGTACGCGCCGTTGGGAATACATTTCATAAACACTAAATTTTTTCACTGTTTTAAAAAGCCCGAAAATCTCACCCAATTTTATTTTTTTTTGGACGGAAAGAGCATCAATTTTTTTTTCACGAAACTTTTGGTGATGAGTCAGTCTTTCCGAGGCCACCAATGACCGACGGCAAGTCGCCGAGGTCCCGAGTAGACCCGTGCTCCGTCTCCGCTCTGTTTTCCCTGTGTTTCTAGGGGAAGGCTGGCGGTAGGGGCAGCGAGCGGCCGCATGTGAAGTGTCGGCCGCAATGGCCCACGCGCGCGGACGGCTCCGGCTGGGCACCCGGAGGCCGCTTGAGGCACCCGGAGGCACCGGACCTCTCTGTTTCCCGTGGAAATAAAAACGTTTCCTCTCGTTGTGGTCATGTGTGTACATTCCCTCCGGGCGGCGGGGCGTTCGGGCTCCGTGTTGGGCGGGCGATGAGCCGGAAAGTGAACCAGGCCATAGAGAGAGAGAGAGAGAGAGAGAGAGAGAGAGAGAGAGAGAGAGAGAGAGAGAGAGAGAGAGAGAGAGAGAGAGAGAGAGAGAGAGAGAGAGGGGGGGGGGGGGGGTTAGAGACAGATAGACAAAGAGAGAGCGGTCGTGGCGTGGCGTGCCGGAGGCGTGCCCGGAGCTCAGGAGCGAAGCGAGGCGTGGCGTTGCGGACCACTTTACGACAACGCCTCCGGCTACCCCGCCCCGCCCCGCCCCGCTCTGCCCGCAACGGCCACTGTCCACGGGGATGACAGGCCGTAAACACGGTGGCTCCAGCGCCCGACCCTCCCCGCACCCAGCCTCCAGCCAGCCTCCAGCCAGCCTCCAGGACCCCGGATCCAGACGAGAACCCGCGGAGGCGAGGCTGCCAGAAAAGCGTGCTCGAACTAACACAAAAATTACATCAATAGACTTCATTCAAGGCGCGAAAATTCAAAGTAGCTTGGGTCAAAGTCAGTAACCCTGGTAAGTTGGAGACAAAGTGTTTACAGCCAATCTTCTTACCCTGATCGAAGACGATTTTTTGTCTGGATAGCGCTGGAGATAAGGCAGCCTTTGACCGTAACGAACGGGAGTGACCTATATTTTGCGCTGGAGGCAATGGGAAGGATCGAGAAGGAGGTTTCCGATAGGGGTTGAAAACGGATGCTGAAGAACAAAAGCACCGGAAACACTCTCGAGGGCAGGTATGAGAAACTTGAATGGCGCTCTTAGTGAATTTAGAGGTGAGGTCCCATATCTGGCGCGGCCCTTGTGCGTCAATATTGGTCATACGTGCTTTCGAGAGTTTCCGGTGCTGGAATTGCTTTCGTTCTTCGGCCTCCGCTTCTTGAGCCCCGTTGGCCCGTTGGCCCGTCAGCCAGGCTTCAGCCAGGCCTCAGTCAGCAGGCCCCAGTCAGCCCCCGGCCGGAACCACTTGGTGAAGCGACGCGTGGGAACCGTTCCCACGGTGTCTCTCGTGGTCGCCCCTCTTGGCGACGGCGGCGTCCCCCCGGGCGGGGCGGGGCGGGACCAGCGCCGGCAACAGCGGTCAGCGCCGCCCGCCCGGCCCCGGCCCCGCACGGGGCGGCGAGGCGTTGGACAGCGGCACCCCGGACCCCTGGGGCTGCCCGGGGCCCCCCCGCGAACACCCCGGAGGCAGGGGGCGTCTGGAACCCACCGATCAGCCGGGCATGCCAAACATGCCCGAGGCTCGCCGTCGAGGCCGTGGCCGTGGAGAGGAGCGCAAGAAGGAAGTCGTCCTGAGGTGCGCCTAGTCCGCCGGCAGGGATCCATATTTCAAACGTGATGGAATGTCTTCAAAACGGCCTCTCCAAAATTGGTCGGGATCGCATGATCTTTTCATTTCCCAGTGCGGTACACTAGACCGAGCCGCGGACCCCACACCGGGATACGCTGGAGCCCCCTCCAGCGGCGAGACTCCAGCGAGTTGGCGGCGCCGGCGGCAAGGAAATGAAATGTTGCACGCCACACGGCAGCGTGGCATGCAAAAGACGGCGGCCGGCGGCCGGCCACTCACTGACATCATCACTTCTCGTGGAGGGTGGGGGCTTGTCGAGAGTGGGACGGGAGCAGGAGGGGGGGGGGAGAGAGGGAGAGAGAGAGAGAGAGAGAGAGAGAGAGAGAGAGAGAGAGAGAGAGAGAGAGAGAGAGAGAGAGAGAGAGAGAGAGAGAGAGAGAAAGAGAGAGACTAACTGCCTGCCGCACCAGAGGGGACATCAGGATCGGGTGCTTGATCGCCTCCCTGGCCCGAGCCTCGCCCAGCTCTCCCCACACCGTGATCCATCGCGGCACGGCCCTACCCTCTCGTAAGCCTGTGACTCAGTGGGAACGGTCCAGCTGCGCGGGCTGTCGAGCACTGGGCAGGGCGGGCTAGGGCGGTGCAGGGCGGGGCAGGGCCGGCCGTCCTCCGAGCCCGGCCCATCCCGGCTAGAGTCTCTGTGGCCGGCGTCGTGGCGGGGGCTGGTGCGAAGCCGAGCGGAGCCGAGCGGAGCCGAGCGGAGCCGAGCGGAGCCGAGCGGAGCCGAGCGGATCTCGTGCGGTAGCGGAGATACGTGGCTCTGCCCACCCACCGGGGTGACCTGACATGACACCCCTTCACTCTCTCTCTCTGTCTCTCTCTGTCTCTGCCTCTCTCTCTCTCTCTCTCTCTCTCTCTCTCTCTCTCTCTCTCTCTCTCTCTCTCTCTCTCTCTCTCTCTCTATCTATGTCTGTCTCTGGACTGTCGCTCTCAAACCTCTCAAAAAAAAAAAAAAACTCCAAAGGGAACAAGTATTGCTCTTGCCACGTCCTTTAGGACACCATTTCATCCCGCGCACCACATATGCCTGTCCTGTTGTCATTGTCGACAAAGTTTTACAGTCGAACGAGTTTTGTTGATGGAAACAATACACCGCCGCTCCTAAAACTCTCTTTACTAAGGGCTGTCACTATGAATGTTTTTTTACAAGCGTTGGTTAGGTTGAGATAACAGTTGCCAAAGTTCAACGTTCAAGCAAGGTGAAAAGTTTAAATGTTCGAGGTGAAAAGTGTAATGTTAGAGGTGAAAAGCAGTGAAAATTTTTGTTGTTATAGGGGAAAAGTTTCAGTTTTCAAAGTTTCTGCCCCAGATGTGTTGCCCTGCTGGGTGTTGGTTTTTTGAGTGGTGCCTTTTGGTTGGCTGCACTGCGCGGGCTGGCCGCTGCCGGTGCATCTCGGCGTGGCCGGGGAGGCGGTGAGGCGAGGCGAGGGTGGTCGCGCCCTGGGCAGCCAGCCCTGGGCAGCGCAGCTGTGCGCACAGCGCAGCCCCCGCAGCCCGCCCGAGCGTACCAGCGTCCCGGTGTACCAGTTCCCATGGCGCCGCGCCACCCCTACAACCCTCATCAAAGCGCGCCGCCGCTGCCACCATCTTGGAGGAGCGCACGGCGCGGGGCGCCACCACGCCACCACGCACACACGCACACACGCACACACGCTCGCCACACCACCACGGCCGCCGCTCCGCCACCATGGCGTGCGCCCACCATGCGTTGCAGTCACCATCACCAGCGGATGATGGAATGCGGCGATGTAACCGACGGCTTCCGGTTATACTTCGGACTGCAAGACGTTAATAGAGTACTTCGCAGAATCCCAAAACGGAAGTAAAGACGTCGTAACGAGGAGGAGGAAGAACGCAGGCACAGGACGGGAAATCGCGCGTTCGAAACCCGGATCTACTTCACAAAAATCACTCGCTTTTCGGTGAACACGCGATTTCTCATACTGCATCCCCACGTAAATGGACTGAATAAGTCAGCAGAGAAATGGAGGCCTGTCGGTCGGCTCACGCGGCTTCCCTGCGACGCTATGCACGTGTTGATACACCCTCTGCTGACTGCGGCCGCCCCCAAGGCCGCCCCCAAGGCCACCCCCGGGCCGCCCCCGGGCCGCCCCCGCCGACCTCCCTCCGACCGATCAGCTTTGCCCTCGGGCTCGTTCATGAAGAAAGAGCAAATGTAATGCCTGAGGTATCAATGGCTAAATCCCTTGCCAGGCGCCAACCGCGGGCCGTTTTCACACGGGGTCGTTTTGCGTTTCTGTATGACGTGGCGCGCCCTGTGTGTGTGGGTTAGGGAGGGAGAAGGGGAGAGGGTGTTGTGGGGGGGGGGGGGGAAGGAGACCGAGTCCGGGGTGGGCTTTGGGTGAAGGTTGTCGCCTCACTGACCTGTGATGGCATTGCATTTTCCAGCAGGCCGGAGCTTGGCGGAGCGGGCAGAGCGGGCAGAGCGCGCGTAGCTTGAGGGGGGGGGGGGGATCAAGGAAGGGGGGAAAAAGAAAGGGGATGAGAACGTTTCAAAGGTGTTCGCAGGCCATTCCGCTCGAGCCCTTGTTGGCCTGTTTGTTGTCATGTTGTAGCAGAAGGAACTGTACCCAGAAATGTGAAACGGCGTATTGCTTCCGTTAGCATTACTATAGTTTCTGGGTCCTCTTTCATTTTTAGAGTCACAGTGAAGGGCGTTTGCAAATCGGGACTTAATTTGATTTTTTATTATTTTTATTTTCGATCTCCTTCTCTGCGGGACCCGTCCTCTCGCGTGTGGTGGGATCGAACTCACCTTTTGTGCCCGCGACCCCGGCCGGACCCCTGCTGCACAAATAAATACATACTTCATCTCGTTTCGCCAATGTCAACATATTTCAGCGACGGGGAGACATTTTTCGGGGGGAAATAAATAAAGGGGCAAGAGGAAGGGAACGACGGAGGCTGGCCAAAAGAGAGAGAGAGAGAGAGAGAGAGAGAGAGAGAGAGAGAGAGAGAGAGAGAGAGAGAGAGAGAGAGAGAGAGAGAGAGAGAGAGAGAGAGAGAGAGAGAGAGAGAGAGAGAGAGTGAGAGAGAGAGAGAGAGAAAGGGAAGGAGAGAGAGGAGAGAGACAGGGAAACTAGAGAAGAGGGAGGAGGAATATTCGGAAGGTGACGCCGAATGAAGAGAGCTCCCCGCTGGTCGTGACAAAAGAGTAGCGAAGCTGTTGGTGTGGAGTGGCGCAGCGTAGCGGCGTAGCCTCCAACTATACAAAGCGCCGGGGCTGTGTGGCGCCGGGTGGGCTGGGCTGGGCTGGGCCCGCTGTGCCCGGCACAGGCTGCGCTGTGCAGCACGGTCCCTACCGTCCCGTCCCTGTCCCGTCCATCAAGGTCTGAATGGGCTTCGGGGCCGCCCGCTCGCGACCGCGGAGCGAAGCGAAAACACATCTTTCGATTACGTTAGCCGCGGGGTGCGCGACCCCTGCCCTCTGTGCTCTCTCTCTCTCTCTCTCTCTCTCTCTCTCTCTCTCTCTCTCTCTCTCTCTCTCTCTGTCTCTCTCTCTCTCTCTCTCTCTCTGTCTCTCTCTCTCTGGACCGTCCACAGACTGCGTTACGAACGCCTCGCTTCGCGATGTGTGTGTCGGAACGAGAGAGTTACACAGGTGTGTCCGTGAATTGCGTAACACCCACTCCGCGCGGCGTCTCCAGAAACGCATCCCGCGGGAGTCCGCTGCGCGGCGCTCGAGCGCGGGGTCTCGACAAAACGTCGGACCTAGTTTCTTGATGGCGCCGTCTGTCCCTCACGCTCCGTATCCATTTGGTCCCTCACCGTACATGGTTTGAGAACGTCCCCCACCCCTCCTCAGACGGGATGCTCCTGTTTTATATTTTAGGCCGTGCCGGCTGACCCGACATGATCTCTCTCTCTCTCTCTCTCTCTCTCTCTCTCTCTCTCTCTCTCTCTCTCTCTCTCTCTCTCTCTCTCTCTCTCTCTCTCTCTCTCTCTCTCTCTCTCTCTCTCTCTCTCTCTCTCTCTCTCTCTCTCTCTCTCTCTCTCTCTCTCTCTCTCCATGGCCTCGTGGCGGAGGCGCTGACCTCAGCCGTGCTTGCTGGCAGCCGTTGGCAGCAGGGCGGCCTGGCACGGCCGGGCGAGGCGTGGTGAGGCGTGGCGGGGCGGGGCGGGGCAGCCGTGCGGTGTGGGTGGGTTCGTCGTGTAATTAATTGATTAGGCTGCTCACCTGGACGCTCCCACGACTCAACACGCCCGATAGAGAGGGAGGGGGGGGAGGGGAGGGGGATGCGGCTGCTGGGAAGGCCAGCGGGCTGACGGGAAGACGGGAAGACAGGAAGACATCATCAACCAGGGGGGGGGGAGGGGGAGTACACCAGGGCCGCCACCACTCCCAGCTGCCCAGGCGCACGCTCGCAAAAGGGGGGAAAAAGAGATGATATATGCCGCCGACCGGCTTATATAACATAAATGTCATCAGAAAAACACTCAAACATTCAAAAACTGCACGTATTCGGGAAAGTACCTAAAACAAAAAGAAAAGAAGAAGAGCTTGAAATATAACCAGGTTCGTTGCGGGGACACCAACATTCACATGTCTGGTGTGGCTGATGGAGTTGTGCATTACGCTGCCACCGCTCCGCGGGGAGAAGAAGAAGAAGAAGCTTTCCGAAACATCGAGCCTGTTCTTAATCCCTCCTTAATTGGAGATTACACGTTATTTCTGGCCCGCGTACGGTTATTCGCTTTCACAGTGTGTTTACGTTTGGGAGAGAGGCTGGCGTGGCGAGGCCCGACCGCGTGCTACGGGGCCCCAGCGGCAACAGCGGCAACAGCGGCCCCAGCGCCTTGCGTCAGGTAAAAGCATCCAGGGTTTGCGCGGGAAAAGGCCTACTATGACTGTCCAGTCTCGTTCGCAGGGCCGCCACACTGCGAATGGAACAGTATGACGACCACCATAATGTGAACCGTGATGTGTGGTTTCCATCATTCGTTTAAAGTGACGAAGCAGCACTTGTTTGTGTATCGATGGTGGTCTACAAGCACGGATTATAGCGCTCCTGAAAAATGAGTCGGAAGTTTTCTATTTAACGATGATTCTTTCATTTAGTTTTGGTAAAATCGTGATGCACGGAGGCATAGAGAGGCCGTGTCGGTTGCCGCTTCGGCTCTGTCCTGTGTCACACATCCGCATTACCAGCTCATTACGACTGTCCCTCTCCAGCACTCTCTTTTCCCTCCCCCCATCACGTTTACCGTGATCGCCAGCAGTGAGGTGTAGAGGGGGCTAATCCCCCCGTGGAGTGAGGGGACAAGGGCTTTGTCCACAGGCTTCGGATACCCTGTCTGTCCTTTTGTTTTCCAGTTCGCCCGCGCCACGCCGTGTGTCAGTCCGGCATGGACCACCGCGGGTACCGAAACGTTGTATGTTGTGATGGTTGTACTTGCTCCTCTGATGATTCTCTCGCTCTCTCTCTATTTCTCTTTCTCTCGTGTTCGCGGACTCTTGTGTGTTTTCCCCTATAACGAAAACGTTTCTGCGAGTGCGCCGGGAGAATCGGCCATCGCGAGGTGAATGCACATTCCTTTTATACTTCCGCGAATATTCACTGTATTTCGATTTGCGCTACTTTTTTTATTGCAAAACCTTGCACTAAGTTTCTTTTTCTACCCAGGTTATTAGGAAACTTTGATTCTATGAAATTCTAGTGGCGATCGCCGGAATATGGTCCAGGAGGCGGAAACAGCCCTCCTGACGACCGCCGTGTTGCGGAGCCGGGCGGGGAGCATTAACGGCCAGTCAGTCATAAGTCCCCGTGGCAAATGCTAGGGAGGAGGGGAGGGGGAGGGAGGGTGCGAGGACCACATGAGGGGAGAGGGACGTGGGCCTGCAGCCACCTGGCACCGTGCTCTCTCTCTCTCTCTCTCTCTCTCTCTCTCTCTCTCTCTCTCTCTCTCTCTCTCTCTCTCTCTCTCTCTCTCTCTCTCTCTCTCTCTCTCTCTGAGCCGGTCCTCTAATGGCGCAGCGCCGGGTACTTTGTGGCCTTTCACGCTGTGTGGAAGAGGGAGGAAAGGGGGAGGGGCGGGACTCGCAGTCAGTCAACGCACTACCCGCGCCGCTGGCGCCCTCTGTCCCACATCCACTCAAAGTTCGAAGTTTCTCATACCCCTGCTCCCGCGAGAATTTCCGGCCGGGACGTGTTTTTGTTTTATTTCAATTTCCGTTATTTTCAACAGAGTACTCCGAGAAGCCTGAAACGGAAGTAAGAAGTCGTAGCAAAGAAAAAGCAGAAGAAGAACGCTACACAAAGTATGAGAAATCGAGTGGTTTTTATCGAAGAGCGGGGTTCCGAAAACGCGATTTCTCATAGTTTGTTAGGCGTTCTTCTTCTTCGTTACGACTTCTTCCTTCCGTTCTGAGCTTCTCCGGAGTACTGTAGTCTCGCTTCGGAAATGTGTAACTGAAGGCGTGTGGTACCGCCCCGCTCCGACGCGGCGGGTGGTACGTAGTGTTTGTGAACGCGCCCGATATGGTGACCGGTAGACAGTGGCGCTGGGACTGGCCGCAGCCGTGGGAAGTGGGCGGCGGGGAAGAGTGTGAACTGGCCGATTTGTTGTTGTTATCATATTGCTACGGCAGCCTTTACACATGTCGCCGCGAACTAACTGCTCTCTCTCTCTCTCTCTCTCTCTCTCTCTCTCTCTCTCTCTCTCTCTCTCTCTCTCTCTCTCTCTCTCTCTCTCTCTCTCTCTCTCTCTCTCTCTCTGAGTGTGTGGCGCGTGCCAGCAATCTGCACAGCGTCACCCTCTTCACCGCGTCGACACTCTCTCACTTCCTCCCCATTGAAGGCTGCACTCCTAAAACAACACGGAGCGGCCGGCGGTGCGGGGTGGGAGGGGGTGGGGGTAGGGGGTGGGGGAGCTCCGACCGAGAGCTGACCGTCGGAGGCTGAGGACCCTCCCTCCAGCCGGCCCAGCCCACTAAGGCACGGCTGCTGGTGACCATCGCCCGCACACGCTCCCCCGATCAGACTTAACATCCGCGATTAGGCGGCCGATTTGTCTCTACCGTTTGCCCTGGGCCGAGGTGTAAACGGAAGTGTGAAAATGACGCGAAGCGAATTTTTTCATTGATTTTCTGCGGTGGACGTGACGAACGCAGCTGAATCATTTATTCAGCCTGGCCGCACTGGAGCGTACGCCAGCGAGCCGAGCCCTTGTGCGGAGGCTGAGCACAGTGCAGCCCTGCCGCCGACCGCTCGGAAAGCCCTCGGGTCACCCGCGCCGCACACCGGCGCAGTCACTCCTCGGTCCGTCTGTCTGTCTGTCTGTCTGTCTGTCGCTGAAAATAAAATAAAGGAAAGTTGTAGCCGTGCCCAGACATGCGATGAGCAGCTCAGCAGACGGAGCGCCAGTCGGAAGCCATTTACATCACTCAATGCGCGTGGCCTGCAAAATAAAAAGAGGGCGCACAGAGGAAAAGAGACAAAAAAAAACACACACACACACACAAACGAACAAAAAAACACCGTTGTGAAGGTGACCTATGAAAGATATCTTACGGGTTTCCTTTTTTACTCGTTCTTTGGGGCACCTAGTGGAGGCAGACCCGCCGCGCACCCGTGTCCCCGTGAGGCCTACCTCCCCGGCACCGGGGCCCCCGGTGGGTAGGCAGACCCGCCGCGCACCCGTGTCCCCGTGGGGCCTACCTCCCCGGCACCGGGGCCCCTGGTGGGTAGGCAGACCCGCCGCGCACCCGTGTCCCCGTGGGGCCTACCTCCCCGGCACCGGGGCCCCTGGTGGGTAGGCAGACCCGCCGCGCACCCGTGTACCCGTGGGGCCTACCTCCCAGGCGCCTCCAAGCTCTACGCAAAGGAGGAGGAAAAAAATCTGGAAAAGAAAAACTGCGGTGTATATCGTTATTTATGGCCTACTTTTATACGCACTGCGCGGGAGGAGACACGACAGCCGGGTGATGGAAAATCAGATGGCGAAAAGGAGAGAGAGAGTGAGAGAAAGAGAGAGAGAGAGAGAGAGAGAGAGAGAGAGAGAGAGAGAGAGAGAGAGAGAGAGAGAGAGAGAGAGCGAGGGAGAGAGAGAGAGCGAGGGAGAGAGGTGCAGAGCTGCCCCGCGGCGGCATCGGCCCGGAATGAGATGTCGCTGTGCGCACAGGCCATGCCTGCGGCAGCCGGGGCAGGGCCGCATGGCAAGTGATGAATGTGCCCGCGATGACACAAACGACGGCGCGCGGAATGATGACATCTGTCGGGGCCTAAGTGCCAGGGAGGGGCGGTGCTGGCTAGAGAATCGCTCGCTGTAGCATGTAGTACGGGACGCAACTACGATTTTCAGGTGCCCCAACGAAATCTTAGTTCTCACAACTCAATGTATGCTGCTTGTTCGAAAATCAACGAAAAAGTAATTTGTCGTGCCAGTCTGGGGCAGGCCTAGCTCCGGCCCCGTCCCTTCCCGGAACATAACAAACGCTCTCCTGCTGTTATTTTGCGTGGCGAGAGCGGGGGAGAGAACACAAAGACTCCAGGTTATAGGTTGTTGGGTTGGCACCTCTCGCTCAAGTCAGCAATTCGAATGCTCAGCAATTCCTGGACATTGCACTTTCTAACTAGGGGAAAACAAACGTTTTTTCCACATATTTTTGTAAGATTTTCGTGAGATATCGTCGGATGTTCTGACCGGCGGTAAGTCGAAGGACGACGCTCGTCATCTCGATTTATTTTCAAGGGTTGGCAACTCCTTGTGGACGCGAGATCGAATACCGGCAGGTGGTCATCACGCCCCGATCACTCCAACCCACTAATGCAGAGATCGACCCCCCCCCCCCCCCCACCCCACCACCATCCACTGAACAAACACGATTGGCGGCGAAACGGAAGCCGACCGGCTCAACAAGCTCAGCCCGCGCCACACACTCACAGAGAGAGAGAGAGAGAGAGAGAGAGAGAGAGAGAGAGAGAGAGAGAGAGAGAGAGAGAGAGAGAGAGAGAGAGAGAGAGAGAGAGAGAGAGAGAGAGGCCGCCCACGCCCAAAAGTTGAAGGATCTGTCTGCGTAACAGATTTAGCGCATCAGAGAAATCGCAGACGAGAAGAACCTCTCCAGGACCGGTGTTTGAACCAGTGCCCAGCACACCGCTGCAGGTATTCGTGTCGCAAAATGGCAGCCTCTCTCTCTCTCTCTCTCTCTCTCTCTCTCTCTCTCTCTCTCTCTCTCTCTCTCTCTCTCTCTCTCTCTCTCTCTCTGCTTCGGTCTGGCGACACGACAAAGTGAAGTGGCGGTAATGCTCTGCCCATTAACTACGCTCTAAAGCCCCCCCCCTCCCCCCCCCTCCCACCCCCTCCCCCTCCCACGCCAAGTTTGGTCGCGTTTTCTCAGAAGGGATGGTGCAGGCAGGGCAAGGCCGGAGACCGGCGGGCGGCAGCAGCGGCGGCGGCAGCGGCGGCGGCGGCAGCAGCGGCGGCAGCAGCGGCGGCGGCAGCAGCGGCGGCGGTGCGAACTTTGGGTCCTGTGCCCCTCGGCCCCTCAGGCCTGCCTGATGCGCACCTCAAGTTTCTCATCTCGGCCCGGACCCGAAGTGCCAGCGGTGCCAGCGGTGCCAGCGATGCCAGCGGCACCAGCGTTCCCTTACCTGGGTCCTCTATGGGGACGCGGGACGGGAGGGGAGCGCCGAGTCACACAGTCTTTTCAGAGTAGCAAGTTTCGGAGTCGCGGCGCGCCACGGCGGCCGCGGCTCGCGGGACCGTAATTCGCCGGAAACAATCTGCGGAAGGAGCAATCAACTTTGCGGGGGCGGCCGGGGGCGGCCGGGGGCGGCCGCGGGAGACGTGCACCAGCCCTGCCTACACAGCGACAATAAAATATGACCAGCAGAGGCGGCCGGGGAGGGGGGGGGGGGCTATGCTTTTTCAGCTAGCTTGGCGCCTTTCCCAGCGCCACACGCGAGAGAAGAGCGGGAGAGCGGCGCGGGGCGTCTCTCTGCTAGGCCGCGAAGGCAGCGCCACCATCGATTGCGGAAAACCAGCAGCAGCAGCACGATCCCCGCGCACCTTCACCGCCGAGCCGAGCCGAGCCGAGCCGAGCCGAGCCGAGCCGAGCCGAGTCGGGCCGAGTGCCGAGCCGGGTCGAACCGAGGGCGGTCGGAACCCAAAAATGGTGGCGGATGAGGTCGGTGACGGGGACAGAACAGGGCGGGAGAGCGCGCCGCCGTGCCGCCGTGCCCCGCCGGGGCCGGGCCACGAACAGCAGGCAGGGACGAGACGGAGAAGGGCGTAGCCGTCGGAGCCAGCCGGGAGTGGGGGGCGACGGGGGCGGGCGGGGGCGGGGCTTGGTGCCGGGGGTGGGGCGGGCCTGGCGGGCTAGGCAGTGGTGGTGGCTGCGGCCGGGGACGGTATAAGGTCGCCCCGCAACAAACGCCCCCGCACCCCGCCGTGTTTCTTTTCCTCTCTTTCGCCCCGCCGCTCGGATCGGGACCTAGACCCGGCCCTGATCTCGGTTCCGGCCGCCAGCCGCCGCCAGCCGCCGCCAGCCGCCGCCAGCCGCCGCCAGCCGCCGCCAACCCCGCCGCCGAGTCGTGTTTCTTCCTTTCTACTTCTTTACGGCCAGGTTTCCGCAATTTGCCCGATTCTAGTCCAGCAGCATGCAGGTCATTTAAAAAAAAAAAAAAACGAAAAAGAAACAATTTTGTTTTCAGAGAGGGAAATTTCATTGTAAAAACTGTACGTAAGATCACTGCAAATTTTGTGAGGCCTGTTCTCAAAGGATAGCTTTCTCCGAAACGAGCTCTGAGGCGTGGCGCTAGAGGTGTTCGAACAGCCCTTGTTCAGATTCGAGCGAACACGAACATTTTAATCAAAATTCGAACCGAACCGAACAAAATCAATTTTCCCCGAAACACATCCGAACAAAATTCTCTCTCTTTTGTACATTAAATGGAAAGAAAAACTTAAAACTTCTTTTGGACCGCGATTTGTGTTCGATGGCGAACGCACATTTCCAAAGTTTTCGAACATCTCGCGTCCGAAAACGTGTTGTTTGCCCCCGATCGAATACGGGGAACAAGTGCTTTGTGACCGGTTCCGAGAAAATCATTCCATAGATAGCAGAAGACAGCATGAGACGGGTTGGATCGTGTGGTTCACGGTGTGTGTGTGTGTGTGTGTTTTTGTGTGTGTGTGCGAGAGAAAGACGTGAGAGGGGGAAAGAGAGAGAGAGAGAGAGAGAGAGAGAGAGAGAGAGAGAGAGAGAGAGAGAGAGAGAGAGAGAGAGAGAGAGAGAGAGAGAGAGAGAGAGAGACCCGTGGAGAAAAATAGACATCTCCAATATGGTATACGTGATTTAAATGCGCCCGCAGCTCGGCCGCGTGCCTTGCATATTTTTCATATTCCCCGTGCGGGCTGCCGCCGTTGCCGCCGCTGCCGCAGGGGCTGCAAAATGGCCGGGGGCCGTCAAGTGTTTGTGTTTTAAACAGGCTGCCGCCTCGCGCCTCCTCCGAAATCGTTTGTCACCCATAAAACACGGCGGCTGTCCGTGTGTCCACGACGCGTGCCGAGCAAACAGGACACGACCAGCCGCGACCGGCCGCGCGAGACCAGAAGTGTTTCTCAAAACAAACGGATGGCCGTGAGAAATATGGAAGGCTCCGCCGGCGACACGTTGGCCATTGTTAATCTTTTCTCAAATTTTGATTGAAGGGGAAAATAGAGTCCCGCTGGTTTAGATCGTTTTAGGGTGTTTTCCGGGTACCTCTCAGGGCAGACTGCATGACGCGGGCAAAAGAGTACTCCGGAGAAGTACGAAAACGGAAATAGGACGTAGGACAAGAGTGCTTTAGAAAGTATGAGAAATCGCGCAGACTCGCCGTGGATGCAAATCTGTGAAAATGTTAAAAGACTTTTTGGTCCGTGCGAAGAGTTTTGGAGGTGGCGAAACGGTCTAAGAGTTAAGGGGTCTATAGTAGAGAACTGAAGTCCAACCTTCGAAAAACGTAGAGAGTCTAGAAGTGGAGGACCCCTAATTATCACCGGAAGAACGAAAATTTCATCTGCTTTGCCATATCTCGCACCGGTTTCGAATTATGGGCAAAATATGCATTTATTCAAATTTTACTGCAGCTGAAACTACAAAACCGTTGCGCCACCTCTAACACTCATCGTGGGTTTCTTTTTATTATTGTTGTTTTCAACAGTACCTAATCAAAAACCAAAACGCCTGCTCTGAACATTTTAACACTTTTGCATCCGCGGCCAGTCTAAGCTCGCACGGCAGCGGAAGCACAGGAAGTTCGTCTCATGGTACATGCGGCACATTGACTTTGCAAATGATATCCGATCGGCCGGAGCCTGGTGGCTGTGAGGCCAGCAAGGCCAGCAGCTCCAGCAGCTCGGGTGGGCCCGGCCCGGCCCGGCCCAGCCGCTGTCATGACCGTCCCCGCCCCGGACAGGACCTTTGGCGTGGCCTCGCCGGTACGGGCGTGTAGATGCGAGCGCGCTACCGTTGGTGCTGCTGCTGCTGCTGCTGCTGCTGCTGCTGCTGCTACTGCTGCTACTGCTGCTGCTGCTGCTGCTGCTGGTCCCGAGGCTCCTTTTTTACCCGTCACCTGCGGTGCTTCCCACAGCGCGCTCTGTACGCGTCCGCAGCTTCTCCCCCCCCCCTCTTCCTCCTCATCCTCTCCTCTCCCTCTCCTCCCCCCGCACCCGCGGGACGACTTGGCTGAGGTCGTTTGGTGTGTTGGCGCGGGCGGCAGGGAGAGAGAGAGAGAGAGAGAGAGAGAGAGAGAGAGAGAGAGAGAGAGAGAGAGAGAGAGAGAGAGAGAGAGAGAGAGAGAGAGAGAGAGAGAGAGAGAGAGAGATGGGGTGGGGTGGGGGGTGGGGTGGGGGGAGGGGCGCATAGCGGGCCGTAGCCAGGAGAGATGGAGGTGACCGGACGAGACTCTCTCTCTCTCTCTCTCTCTCTCTCTCTTGACCGGGGGAAAGGGGGGGGGGAGGCCACTCACTTGAGACGTGTACGAAGTACTATACCATGAGCCTTATAAGTACTACAGTTATTGTCAGGTGTTCGAAAGTACAATCAGTATTATGAGGTGCTGCAAGTATTATATTGTTTTATTAAAGTAAGTCAGTATGGGGTTGGGAATGCTATCTGCTTATGGACTGCGCAACAGCTAGCTGGCTACAGTACCAGGCGGGTTCGACCTTTTGTCTACCGTAAGTCCTTTGAATCTGGGACGTGGAGTGCAGCTCTCGCTTGCGAGAGAGTTCCCTTTCGGTGTTACGACGGAATTCTACCTTGGCAGTCGACTACGAGGCATAACAACCGGTTCTCACTGAGTGGCATTCCCTTCAGCGGGGAGCACAAACACTCTCGACACCGAAGTTGGCAGTGGCCTCCCGGATGGCCCAACCCTGGGGGTGGAATTCCCTAACCAGGACCGGGAGAGGTAGGGTATCTCTTTTCCCATTAATCCCTCGAATGTGCGAGCGCAGGGCGCCAGACTTATTTCACAAATATGTTCACTATGGTCCTCAATATTCGAGTACTGCTTTATACATTCCGTGTGCACTGAAACCAAATGTGGTGTACCCTCCGCCCTCCGCCGCCCCCGGCCCCAGGTGACATAGGCGCCGCTACCGGCTGGTGCTGTTTCGGTATTGTGGATGTGGGCTGCTGGCTGCCTGGCGCCTGGCGTGGTCCAGGCCGGGCGCCGCCAGGGTAGCGCTGCGGAGGGGAGGGAGAGGGGGAGGGAGGGGGAGGGAGGGAGGGGTGAGAGTGGCACTCACTTCCCCCACGTCGGAGCTGGAGCCGCTGGACCACTCGGCGCCCTGCCCGCACCCCGAGCCGAACCTATCCCGTCGGCAGAACAGGCGCGGCGGCCAGCGCGGGCGGACTCTGTGGCAGCTCCAGTGACGGTACCAGTGACGAGTGACGGTGTCAGTGACGGTGACGAGTGACGGTGTCAGTGACGGGTGCCAGTGTAAGAGTGACGGTGCCAGTGGCGGTGTCGAGTGACGGTGCCAGTGACGTGTGCCAGTGACGAGTGACGGTGTCAGTGACGGTGCCGAGTGACAGTGCCAGTGACGAGTGACGGTGTCAGTGACGGAGTGACGAGTGACAGTGCCAGTGACGGGTGCCAGTGTAAGAGTGACGGTGCCAGTGACGGTGCCGAGTGACAGTGCCAGTGACGAGTCACGGTGTCAGTGACGGAGTAACGAGTGACAGTGTCGGTGACGAGTGACAGCGCCGGCGACAGGACATGGCTGGGCTCCGCACGTGGTGACCGTGGAGGCGCACACAGCACTGGCCCGAGGCCCGAGGCCCGGCCAGCCCGTCACCCGGCCGGAGCTGTTCCAGGACCTGCTGCAGGAGAACCGACAGGCGCGCGCCAAGATGGGCACAGGTAGGGCCCCCCGAGTGTTGGCTGTGCACTAGCGTATTCCGGAGGAGAGTCGAAGCGGAAGTCAGAAGGTACGAAGGATCACAAAAGTGGATTCAGGAAAACTGCAGCGGACAGTGACCCCCGCCCGCCACGGCCTAAAATTTGGAGGCTTCAGCTGCCGCTGATATGTCACCACTTTTGGTAGGGTTACTCCGCGCGGCCTGGGAAGTTACCAGACCTACCAGCGCGGTTGGTGTCCTGCGCTCTGTGACGAGAGAGAGAGAGAGAGAGAGAGAGAGAGAGAGAGAGAGAGAGAGAGAGAGAGAGAGAGAGAGAGAGAGAGAGAGAGAGAAAGAGAGAGAGAGAGAGAGAGAGAGAGAGAGAGAGAGAGAGAGAGAGAGAGAGAGAGAGAGAGAGAGAGAGAGAGAGATGCCATCCGTGCGACAAAATGCGGCAGCGACATGCACAGCCAGCTTCCTCAGCCTACAAAAAAAAAAAAAAAAAAAGGCGGGTGGAGGTAGGGGGCTGATGCCTCTGATTCCTACGCCCACACCATTTGCTCGCCGCTTGATTTCTCTGTGGGGTCGTGCCCGGCCAATGAATGAGGTGCTTGCGACGGAAGACGATTCCGGCTGTAGGCAGTGGGAGAGAGAGAGAGAGAGAGAGAGAGAGAGAGAGAGAGAGAGAGAGAGAGAGAGAGAGAGAGAGAGAGAGAGAGAGAGAGAGAGAGAGAGAGAAAGAGAGATTTTTTTTTGGGGGGGGGCGGCATGTGGGGGGACGGGGGGAGACGCTCTCGGACTTTCCTTCTCAATTCATAAAGCTCTCAAAACTGAATCGACTTAAGCCCCGCGGGCTCCTTTTACTGTCGCGGCTCCTTATCTTTATTTTTTCCCTTCTCTCTCTGTCTCTCTCTGTCTCTCCCCTGACGCCCCACCCTCCCCCCTTCTCTCTCCCACTCACACTTCCAGCGACAAAGTGTAACCCCTTCGGTTTCTCCTCAAGTCTGTGGGCCCGTTTGTCAGTTCCCACGAGTCGTTAGAGCGCCTTTACATCAGTCAGGGCCTCCTCCTTCTCTCTCTCTCTCTCTCTCTCTCTCTCTCTCTCTCTCTCTCTCTCTCTCTCTCTCTCTCTCTCTCTCTCTCTCTCTCTCTCTCTCTCTCTCTCTCTCTCTCTCTCTCTCTCTCTCTCTCTCTCTCTCTCTCTCTCTCTCTCCCCCCCCCCTCTCTCTCTCTGCCCGCCCGCCCTTTTTTTCTTGCCCTCGCTATTTCTCCTGCTCCCCTCACTTTGCGCTCCTCTTTTTTCCTCCTTCACACCTTCTTATCCCGGCTCTTCGACGGCTTAGAGGAAGCACAACAATTAGAGAGCAAGAAAGAGAAGGCCTGCTAGAGAGAGGGAGAGAGAGAGAGAGAGAGAGAGAGAGGGGGGGGGGGGGTACGCAAAAAGAGTGGAAGGGTTTGGCGGGCGTGATCCAATTAGCAGTGCTTTCCGCACTTCGGTTCGGGGACGCGCGTTCGGACTCCGTCTGGTCTAACTGAACTGGGCGCGAAGCGACAGTACCTCTCGACTGCTGCAAAGGCAACTGAATAGCAGAGAAGGGTGTTTTCAGCAACACTTCTGTTGTCGTTGCACCGATTGTTTTGTTGTTAAAACTGCGGGGGAAGAACGAATTGAGGCAACAAAAGAAGCGTGTGCTTACGGTGTCGCGAGCTTTTCGTCCGCGGTTCTGCGCGGCCCCTCCCCTCCCCTCACTCCCCTCCCGCCCCGTCTGTCCGTGGCGTTGTGTGGCCAGCCGTGTCCAGCACGTCTAGCACCGTGTCCGGCCGTGTCCAGCCGACAACCCTCGTGGGAACGGACGGCCGCCCAGCCCAGCCCAGCCCGGCCCCGCCAGTGCCGGCAACGCCAGCGCGGCCAGCGCCCAACAAAAACAATACAGTGCTGCCCTTACGCCCTCCCTACCCTCCCTGTCTTCCTCTCCACTCCCCCCCCTCCCCCCTCCATCACGCAGTCAGTTTGGGGGAAAATGTAACATTCAGAAAAGGGCGGGGAGAAGCAAAGGTTTCATACTAAAGCCCACAACAAGCCGGGTGGGCTGAGCCCGGCTCAGCTTGTCTGCTCGGCAGGGATCGCTACGCTCCTCCCCCTCCTCCTCCCCCTCCCCCCCCCCCCCTCCGGAGGTCGAGGTGTTGTCAAGGCACCCGCATGGCCCGCCTACGTCGCCACGCCGCGCCCCACCGACCATTTCAAGTTTGCAAACTTGGCTCTTGGAAAATTTCCGGGGCGCGCTCTTTGAGCGCCTCGCTTCTTCGCTGTGCTTCGCTGTGCCCTATGCCTGACTCGGCTTCTCTACCCCTCCCTCTTCCCCTCCCTCTTCCCCTCCCTCTTCCCCTCCCTCTTCTCCTCCCTCTTCCCCTCCCTCTTCCCCTCCCTCTTCCCCTCCCTCTTCCCATCCCTCTTCCCCTACCCTTGGAGATCAGGTCCGCAGGACGGCGGCAGAAGCAAAGGTGACGGGTTGCCTTCGCACCGGCGCCAGCCCACGGCGACACCACAGCTCCACACCACCGCGGGCAGGGAGGGCACCCCCCCCCCCCACCCCCACCCTCTAACCGGATCCGAATCTCTTCGCGCGTAAAAGTGCCAGGGCGGCAACTCTGTCAGCGTGGCGCCAGCACACACACACACACACGCGCACGCACGCACGCACGCACGCACGCACGCGCCCTCCGACACGCATAGCAATGCTGCGGGTGCGAGTAATAACTTTTTTTTTTTGTTTTCGTGTAGACATATTGACAATCCGATGGTGCGAAAAATACTCCGAAGGATCCTGAAGCCGTATCGAAGGGGAAGGCAACCCGCGCGGGGGGAGGGGGGGGCGTATGAGAAATCGCTTTTAGAACCGCGATGTACTTTGCGATTTCTTATGCTACTTCATAGACGCCCGTAGTTGGTTTTTCCACCACTGCTACTTCACCAGCCCCCGCCCCCATGCTATCGTGCCTCACCCCCGCCCCCCACCCCCCGCACGGGGAGCAGATTTATAAACTGGTTGAAATACTTAGAAAAATAATTTTTGTTCCAAATGTTTCCACTCTCATACTAGCCTGAGACCATGGAAAGGTGTAGAAAGCTTCGAGCTCAACGTGAGCCGAGAATAGATACCTTCAATTCTGAAAATTAAGGTTATGGGATGGGCAAAGCGTCTGCTTCTAGCCTCGCACAGGGTTTCAGCTTTCAAAGCCCCTGTGGCGCGTGAATCGGTGAGGTAGTCGTTGAGGGTGGGTGGGGATCAGGGAGGAAGCCAACTACGGGCGTCTATTTCCCCCAGCGTTCCCTCTTTTTCGTTAGGATTTCGCAGTCCTTCGAATAAAGGATCCTTTTTTCGGGGCTTCTGGAGAACTGATATGTCCCCAAGGACCACGGCGGAGAAGGACCCGCCCCCGCCCCCGCACCTCGTCCTCTCAAAGAAGACTGACCTTGTCTCTGATGTGGTTCCAGGAGACCGTCTGCTGGACATCCCCTGCAAGGTGTGCGGCGACCGGAGTTCTGGAAAACACTATGGAATATACAGCTGTGACGGTACGTCTCCTCCAGCAACAGGCCAATAGAGCACTCCGGAGATGCCCAGAACGGAGGTAACAAGTCGCAAGGAAAAAGAAAAAGAAGAAGAACGCCAAAAGAAAGTACGGGAAATCGCGTTTTCCACCGAAAAGCGAGTGCACATTTTGAAGTGGCGCTGGGCTACGAACACGTGACCTCCCATACTTCCTCTGGCGTTCTTCTTCTTCTTCGTTACGACTTCTTACTTCCGTTTTGGAACTTCATCGGAGTACTCCATTAAGGGAAATGTTGGTGATGTCGTTTTTTTTTTTTTTTTTTTGTTTTTTGTCACGAACACTTATCATGCTTGGGTCCCGGCTATTCTCGGTGTGGAAGTGTTCTGAGCGGTGTTCTGCTGGTTGCAGGCTGCTCCGGCTTCTTCAAGCGCTCCATCCACCGCAGCCGCGTGTACACCTGCAAGGCGCAGGGCGAGCTGAAGGGCCGCTGCCCCATCGACAAGACCCACCGCAACCAGTGCCGCGCCTGTCGACTGACCAAGTGCTTCCAGGCCTCCATGAACAAGGACGGTGAGGCCACGGCACGCAATACGCCTTCCCTTAGTCTAGAGATGCAACGAAACAAGATTTTTACAAAGAAAAAAATAAATTTCAAAGTCTCAGTGAAAAACTGAAAACTTGCAGTGAAACTGCCAACAGGTTTGCCCTGTTGGCCCATTACTTGGTAAATTTTCACGAAAAATTGAACATAAAATTCAGCCAATTTTCTTTTTTGAAAATATTTACATCGCGCACTGATCAAGTCTATCCTTCCCGGCACGCCGGGGCACGCACGCGGCGCCTGATGGGTAGGCAACCACGACTTCTCCACGCACGCGTGTCGTGCGGGCTGGCCTACCCTGGCTCTCACAGGCGCTCGAGGACGCCGTCCGAGGGTTATTGACAGGACCATGTTCCGATGTATTTACGCACCACACGCCAAAAGCATGAGTTCAAGAGCAAAAGGAGAGCGATTTCTCATACTACTGCGGTTTTTCAATCTGCCAGAATTTATTTTTATTCACCTCCGTTCACCACATCGAAAAGGTGTCCATTGACAGCAAGTGCGGTTTTCATTCTTTCTGCCGGTGCTGCCTTCGTGTCCTCCACGCTCTCCATGACAATTGTTGATGCAAGGCCTTTATAGCGCCGTAGGCGTCCAAGTCAGGGGGCGAAAGAGGGCGAGAGGGAGAGGAGGGGAAAGGGGGGGGAGGATAGAGAGAGGGAGGAGGCTAGGGTTTTAAAGGCCGGTAAAATTCCCGGGAAGATTGGAAATATTTCACGAATTTTTCCGCCTCACTAGTGTTAATGTGATCAGAACCTTTTACGATCAGGAAAAAATACGATCAGAAAATTTCCCGATCGTATTTTTCCTGATCGTAAAAGGTTCTGATGACATATACACTAGTAAGGCGGAAAAAT